>JAFFZR010011020.1:0-15666 GCA_018397195.1 Lethrus apterus | reverse complement strand
AATTATGATAATTATTATAATTAAATAAATAATTTATAATACAATTCTTTTATTGTTATTGATGTGAGATGCATAAGACATATTGGTGCAGTCCGAAGGATAAAAAAATATTCATAAAACAAATTGTTGCAAGGGGAGGATCGATAACAACAGTTCTTTTGCTTTTTGATTTTTATTATTTTATCACTATTTCTTTAACTCCTTAACTAGCGATCCTAGAAAAAAATTGTTTTATAATTAATTATAGCACGCAATCATAGCAACTTAAAAATATAAAAATATACAGAGGGTTCAATTTAAAAAATGAATCGTTATGCTCGTATCTCAGCAACGCGATGTTCTTTTGTTTTATAATTTATTGTGCGAAATGCGCATTGCAAGGTACTTAAACTTTGTCCATTTAACCAAGTTTGTATTTCTTTAAATAAAAAAGTTAGCTATTGTAGAATAATTCGTGAACACCCAGAATGCAAGAAATTATAATTTTTTTAACTCCTTAATTAGCGATCCTAGAGAAAAATTGTTTTATATTTAATTATAGCAGGCAACCAAACCAACTTAAAAATATAAAAATATACAGGATGTTCGATTTAAAAAATGAATCGTTATGCTTGTATCTCAGCAACGCGATGTTCTTTTGTTTTATAATTTATTGCGCGAAATGCGCATTGAAAGGTACTTAAACCTTGTCCATTTAACCAAGTTTGTATCTCTTTAAATAAAAAAGTTTGCTATTGTAGAATGTTCCCGTAAACAGGCTGTATATTATTAATAACTAATTCATTTTAGGATACACCCCTGACGGAAATATGCAAAGAAAATAATAACCCCGAAGAATTATGCACGAATGATCCACCAAAGAGTAATGAAAGCATTGAAACATCTTTGACTAATTCAGATCAGTTGAATGCAATTGAAGATAGTTGCTTCCATTTGGTGTTGAAATCTAACTACGGTTTCTTACATACACCGATAAATACTCCAAAAAAGACACATAATAAAATCGGAGTGCCGTCCGAAGAATGTGAGGACGCCAAGCATAAAATAAATTACGACGAAATAATTGCGGTGGATGACAGCACTTTGGATCTTTTGGAAACAGTGCGAAGTAAATTGAAATGTTATTTGGATGAACCGTACACGGATATTAAAGAAGAAGAACACGGCATGTCAGAATCTAAAAAATCTGTTGAATTAGTTACTAGTGATAATGAAAATCCAACAGAAAAAACCGAGGTTCGAAAAATTTCTTTAAACACGATACAAAATTTATATTTTAACCAATCGTCTATTCAAGGACACAGTGAAAATGAAATTAAATCATTTGCTGGATTAACAGATCGAAATAGTTGCACCGTAAACGGAAAGGCATATTCTGTGATTGAAAGTGATATAAAAACAATGATACAAGAATTACTGAATGCCTCCAATGATATTAAAGCGGAAATCATATCGAATGGAATTACGGAGGATACGCCACCTTTTACTTACAATGACGTGCCAGAAAATACCGACACGTTTGAAATTTGTAGTAATGTATTCAACGATATATTGAAGGCTACGTATGAAAAACATAAATCTCTTCACAAGACAAAACAATTAAACGTCACTTTCAAGGAGGATATTGAAGCAAACGAAAATGTAAAATCTGTAATAAATGATATGTTGGAAAACATTGAGAACAATACAGGAGAATCAAATGTTAATTTGTGTGCAAATTCCTTAATAATAAATTATTGCGTCATCACTGATAATATCATGAGAAACAGGAACATTTTATCAGATATAAAATACCAAAGAATGATTACTTTAAATAAGCTTAACGATTTGAAACTATTTCAATTGACCAATGCTTTTTTGAATTCGGATAGAAAAGACAAAGGCTTGGTTTTGAAATCGCCCACCGTAACTATTAATAATTTTTCACCGCAAAAATTTAAAACAGCAGGAAAATTAGTGAACAGGATAAAAAGATCATCGGCGTTACTTCTAGCACTATACGATGAGATGAGAGACTATTCGTATTACGCTTGCACGAATCTATTAAACGATTTGTATGAAAAAATGTCAAGGAACAACAAACAAATAAATTATACAAATCCAATAGAAATTAAGAAAACGAAAGTAGATGAAAATCCTGAAAAAGAAGAAAAAAACAACGAAAATACGGAAATGTATTTTCCAGGGCCAAGCTCTAACTCTTCCCTTAATAAACTAAATACGTGTTTTTCTAACGATTCGGTCTATTCACAGAGCGATGACGAGGAAATAGATACTACAGATATTTTATCGAATATACGATACGTTCACGTATCCCAAGAAGAGATTAACACGCCTGAAGAAATTACAAAAATTGAAAACAATGTTTTTGAAAATGATGCTTTAAGCAAACTCGAACCCAATACAATGGATTAGGTAATTTAAATTTAAATTATTATATTCAATTTTATACCAGTAAATATATATTCTTGAAGATGTTCGCTTCATTTGTTAAATTTAAATCTGTGGCTTGGTTCTAAAAGGGCCAAAGTCAATATTAGATATACCANTACATAAAATGGCCAATGTCAAAGCATGTTAAGTAAATGTAGAATTCAAGTGACAAGGGCCAATGTATATGTTTTCACTAGACATTCACTAGACAACTTTGGACCCAATTTTCTCAGCTTAGTGTTTTTTGACTTTGGCCCTTTTAGAACCAAGCCACAGAAATGTTTTAAGAATAAAAATATTTTAGAAAATTTATTTCTTCATGAGCGAAATCTCAATATGTGAAGCTTCCATCACCTGCTGGCCTAATTATTGGGGTAGAAAGAATATTCAAATGATGTAATTACCACTAACATGCTTTCTAGAATTGAGATATTTATTTAATTCATCAAATTTAATTAAGTTTATGTAATGGAAAGTAATTTTTTACAGATAAAGATCAGTAGATGCGAATGTATATTATAATGGTTCAGTAAACTTCCTAACGATATTTTTTTTTAGTTTTTTTTTTTAGGAAAATCAAGTCCAAAATATTCACAGTTATAAAAACAAATTAGAGAAGTTATCCCTTCAGCATATTTGTTTTGACGGATTCACCTTTTCGTAATAAATAGTGTGTTTTTTAAAAACAAGATAAAACAAATAAATGCTTAAAACAGTAAAATGAAGAACTTAGCTATGAAAAGGGAAGTAACATATAAAAGACAAAATCCATCGGATGTAACAAGAAAAAAGAAGATATTAACTGGAGTTTACTAACAAGAGTGGACACTGAAAATAATGAATGAACGGCCGCGACGGTCTTCGTAAGAAATTAATTGAGGAACTTCGCCTTAGTATAAAAGCTAAGTCCTAAATCCTCCAAAATGGTTCTAGCTAACCATCATTACAGAAATCAAAATGTATAAACGTTAAACCACAGACGAAAAAGATATAGAAAAAGAGGTAAAAATTAGTTACCAGAAAATACAAATAGTTGGAAAGAACCAACATGGCATAATCACGAAGGAGAAACGCGCGAAAAGGCTTGACCAAAAAAATTGGTAGCCATTTGGACGTATTTCTGGGAATGATTTATGCAATGATGCTATGAGCCCAGCAATAACGAAAAAAAAGAAATAATATACATTTTCTGAAGAGATTTTAAGGGAAAAGTAGATGAAACTCAGAACCCAAATTGTTCAATGCTTTAAAATATAAATTACAAAGAACTGCCAGTGAGGAATGCAGAAGAAAGACTTAACTCAAACCGATTGTAGAAGAAAGACAACTAAGTTGGTTGGAATGTGGAAATTGCAGAAATTCTAGAAAGACGCTGATAGACACTGAGATTAAGGATCGAAAAGGCAGAATGTTCTGCAGGAAATTATTATAACTGCGACACATGACACTGTATAAGAGCTTAGAAATAGATGACGATAATAAAATAAATAAACAAAAATGGAAATTTATTCTTATACATATCATATACACAATTACAAATGTTATTAAATAATACTTATCATATTTACATATTCACTAAATAGCCTTTATATAAGAGTTTACTTATATTGGTGTCCTTTATTGTTGTATAACTCGACGCCGTTATGATGAGACGGAATAGTTGAATGTCTGAGATATGCGTGATTATTTTGACTTTGATTGCTCAAACTGGAGTTTTCAGGAAGCAACGGCATTGTGGTACAGTGCGTGTAAATATTTTTATTAGTGTGTGGTGGTATACAATAGGGTAATGTGACGTAGGCGTTATGTGCGTTTTTGAAAAAATTATGCTCCGTAAAGGAACTCATACGCATGTTTGTGGAACGACCAAATTGATTATCAACGCCGGAGGAGTAACAATCCTTATCGTTTATTTTGAAAGGTTGTAACTTTCTGCAAATGACTAGAGTGTTTTCGGAAGAATTTGTAGACTGGTTAATGCTATGTGGACAAACGGACTTATTATTAAATTGATCGTGAACGGATGATATGCTAGGATTCAATGAGTAATACTTGTTTGTTGCTTGAGCACTTTCTGTTCCATCAGATCGCACACATCTGTGTAACGAACACGACTTCCATCTAACTCTTTCTTTTATAACGCCGTCGTTTTCTACAATCTTCTGCAGTTTCGTTTCTTGGCATGCGACGTTTTGTTGGGTGTTGGTATATAACAGATGATCCGTACTTTCGTTGGAATGAACTCCACTGGAAGTTTCACTGTCTGGGTTGTCGGGCGGAGATGTAGAACTTCCCATACTGATGGTATCATATCTTGTTGGTATTTCATCATGTACTGTGACGCGTTTGTATCTGTTTTGAATTTTCTGAAACTGAATACAACAAATTAGATAACTGACGATTCTCGTTAAAATATAAACTTCTTACAATTGATTGATAAAGAGGATATTTGTTGAAACTCCATTATTTAAATTAAGAAATAAACTTCTTCATCAAAACTTTATAATACAATCAATAAGTTTTGTATACCATGTTTAACTATAAACCATGGTTTATGCACAACTTATCTACGTTAACGACGTTTCATTATTATTTTAAATAATTATTAACAATGAAATGCAAATTAAAAAATGTTTATTTGGGTTAAATGAAACAAAAACATTACGTTATTTGTAAAATTCCCCAATCAATTATATTAATTGATTATGCAAAGTGTATACAATAAATATGAAAGATGCAAATACCAATTAACATACCTAGAAAACCTTTATAATGTTATCAACAAGGATTCTTTTTAAATATTATTATATTCATAATATCGAGTGATTTGACTTTTATATTAATTGTGAAATTTGAAACTGTGTTGGGTAAGTCATAGGCTTCCAGAGATTTATCAATTAAATGTACCCGTATCAAGCTAACAGCAGTTCTCACCAATTTATTGTTTCAAAGTGATGTTATTCTATCTCCTGTCTTTCCTCCTTGTTCATTAAATTCGTACTGAAACACTTGTCTTATGATATAAAAGATCTTACCTGGGCTGTTTCATGTATTATAACTTCTGCTGGAGTTTCACTTTCCACAGGATTTGATACCGATGCTGAGGGAAGTAAAGGACTAGTTTCCTTTTTGCATTCTTCGACTGGTATTAAATCTTGACCAGTATTTGCATAGGAAATATCCATTGCATGGACATTGGACAAAAGCTAGAGAAGAAAACATTGAATATAATATCGTACAGAAAAATATAAATAAATACAACACTTGTTTTCACTGGAAGTGAATACAAACAAATAAATATTTACCTTATCCACTTCACTTATGCCATCATCGGAGTCTGTTACCGCTTCTGGTTTCTTTAGTGTGGCATAGTCTCCGTCATCATGGACGCAAACATGTCTAAAAAAATAATACATTAGTTTCACGTGAAACAATTTTTTACAAGAAAAATACCCCGTTTTTGTTTCATTTGGAGATTTGTCTTTTGAATATTTGAAGTGACTGTTTCTTGAATCGAATAATTCTGATTTTAACCAGTAAATTTGATTATCACTGTTATCATCACTGCACAAAGTATCTTCTGATCTCCCTTTACTTTTATTTATGTCTTTCTGAAGAATGTTTACTATATCACTTTTTGTTGAGTTTTCTGTTACGCTGTAAATGTATCCATTGCTTGCCACTAATAACGGCTGATCAAAATTATCATCATATTTTCTTGTACTTGAGAAAACATCTGCTGCTAATTTAATTGATGATGATTGTTTAACTGGTGTTTTACCAATCTGTAAATTAACATTATAGATATGAATAAAAATGAAAAAGAATTGTTTACCGTTATCCTGAGTTTAAACACCCAATTTTGTTTAATTGTTAGAAATAGCCATAATACTATCCAAAGAAATAAGTGCAATATTCCCCCGATAATACATATCAAGACAGTCGGATCCAAGCTACCTCTGTACACTATAGTGTAATCATAAAATAACGGTGAACTACAAACGCCCATAGCAATTATCAAACACAACGCCGTGCAATGAGTAAAGTAAGTCCATCTGGATGTAGTTTGTTCTTTTAATAAAATTACTTTGCGTTGACAATTTTGATTCAAAAAATTCTTAAATCTGAAATACGACGATTGAATATCGTTTAAAATCATTTATGGAAACATACCTAATGTGACCGTATAAATAGAATACGAGACTAGAGCAAACAATTAATAAAATGTACAAAATATATAACATTATGGATACCATAGGATTGAGTAAAAATTGCGTAGATCTGTAAGATTGCGAAGATTTTCCGATATGTTTAAAGAATGGTAAAACTTTTATTGCGTCCATTACTTGTACCTGAAAATTACATCATATTAATTATTTGTCATATTTACTTAACAAGATTAGGGATGAAGAATTTTCGTATTGACACACGATTTATTAAACATAAATAATGTAAAAATAAAATTAACTTATACTCACTTTATAAAGAACTGACACACCAGCGTAAGATAAAAGTATCTGAACACCATTAAAGATCAACTGGACTGAAAACAATATGCTCAAACTTTTATTGGTTGCCCAGAAAAGAGAAGCATATCTCACTGCATAGATTCCAAGTGCGAGTGCAAAGTTAATGTATTCCAAACTTACATAATTACCATGTTCATAATCTGTAAGGAGAGATAAATATTAATTATATGTTTTTTAATGGTTTCTATAGTAAAACATATCAATCTATATAAATAAAAATGTAAATGTTTGTTCAAAATCTTAAATCTCTGAAAGTTCTTTACCGATTGCTTTGAAATTTTGACACAACGTTGCATTCGAATAGGCGCGTATTTTTATATAGATGTTACACCTGCGACAGGTAAAATCATGGTTTTTTTTTTAAACAGCGCCATCTGTTGGACGTAAAAGCAACACACGCTATAATAATATTTTAAGGCAATGGGAGCGCCATCTATTGAACGTAACAGCAACACATATAGTACTAAACATTGCTCATGTCGGACAGCGTGCTTCTTGACAGCTGCTGTCAGCATTTTTCATTGTTTCCGATTGTATTGTTAAATTGAATTTCTGAAATACTCTACTTTGTGACGACACGTAAAGACGTTGATATTAACTTCAAATGTGCGCGTCCAGCTACAAAACGATCGATTAGCTGACGTATTCTCACATCAATTGCTGGAAATTGGGAACGGAAAGGTGCCGGTTGATGTGACCTCAGGATGAATTTCATTGCCTCATAACTTCTGTCACTGTTGTGGAAGCAGATGAAACGGTTAATAATCCAACAGAATTTATGAATTCACTCGATCTGTCAGGGATACCACCGCACGTACTGCAACTGATATGCCATTTCAATTTAAGAGATTGGAATTCCCAATTCGATTGCCGTTTGCCATCAACAAAGCTCAGGGCCAATCTTTAGAATTTTGCGGTTTAGATCTAGACAGGTATAAACTTTATTGCCTAGAATTAACTGTTGAATGGATTTTAAATGAAACATTGGATGTTTCTATATTATATTTTGTGGATAAATCGATTTCCACGCTTTTCTTGAGGTACAATCAATATAAATGTTATATATCCTAAGAAAAAACATCCGATAGGATTTAATAATAATAATAATATTCTTCGCCGATCTGAAGAAACTGCAGTCGCATGGTTAATTACTTCTTACAAAAGATATTAGATTTTTTTCTGTTGAAGTGTTTATCATTCCAGTTTTATTTAAATATTTCATACTTTCTTCAACTCTCTGTCCCAAATTTCTGATGTTCATCAATTATTTATCAAATTATGTTTATTGGGCAAACAGCTATGCTTTTTTATGATGACACCCCAGTGCACTAGTGTAATTGCAATCTATCCACGATTAAAAAAGAATGTTGTACAAAAAAGAATGAGATGACGATAAAAATGAATAGTGAAAGAATGATAAATATCATGGCAAAGTTGAAGGCAGTGGGTAAGATACAATAAAAGTCTTCTAGTAATCTGATCTAATGAAGATGTGGAAAATAAGTATTAGTTTAAGATGAGCAAGTCCATTGATTAATGAATATAGAGGGATCGAATTTCTAAAAAAAAGCTCAAAGTTAAGAATTCGAAAAAAATTATTAAATAAAAGGAACGAGAAGAAAATATAGAAGAAAGGGGAAAATATAACAATGAATACTTTTACTGATGATGATGAATGAGCGAGCATCTACGAGTCTCTAAGCATTTTCTTACGTTTTTCGACTCATTCCTCCTCTGACCATTTAATTCTCATACATTTAATCCTAAGCTCCCAACTGTTGCAGTGTTCCAATCCTTCAAATCGAAAAGAATCCAAAAACAGATACCTTTGTTCTATATGAATGGATAAAACGTACTTAATTTTTTTTTAATGTACTTACCAACAACATTAAAACTTCCGTCATCGGTTCCTATGTATTGCTTAAGAATGTTTACAACAGTATTTGCAAGCGTCAATGGACCATGATTGGAACTGGTGTCTGTGATGATATTTTCATGAGATGTTGTCGTGAGTAGTTCTGTCGGCGCTTTAGTGTAGCTTCTTATCGAGTCATTAGTTGCCAGTGTCATAAAACTTAAAATTACTAATCTATCTTTGTGCTCTGTGAGAAAATCCAAGTCTGTGTGCCAAGTCATTTCTGCAACATAACAATAGGTACAAACAAATACATCAACAAACAAATAGATCAACAAACAAATAGATCAACAAACAAATAGATCAACAAACAAATAGATCAACAAACAAATAGATCAACAAACAAATAGATCAACAAACAAATAGATCAACAAACAAATAGATCAACAAACAAAATTATGATCAAATAAAGCAGTATATTCAACATAAAACGTTAGGCATGTATAGATAATTCAAATATATAAGCGCAAATGTCGTATGTATGGATGGAGCTCATCTTTGGCCAAATCTAAATCCGAAAACACGGTAGTTCTTCTTGTGGGGAAAAGAACGTAAGAGATAGTCAAAGGAGGGAAAAGTATGTGAGGAAAGTCACGAAGAAAGTTGAAAAGGGAATACGAATACCAATAAAAATGAAGGAGGAGATGAAGAAGAGAGAAAGAATTTAGCTTAAGAAATGAAAAAAAAAATGAAATGTGTTTGTTTTTTTTAAATTTAAAATATGTAGCTTACCGGGTGGATAAAAGTTTGCTTCGATCAATCGAGCTTCCATTAGTAGTTTAGGCAGTAACAAACAAAAGGCAATAACCCCATGTATAAAAGGAGCACTTGGTCCACCAAATTTCCAAAAGCTGCAAGTGTTCGTAACGCCAAACACTTCCCGTGGTGTTTCACGACTACAAGCACTCAAGTGTCTTCCAAGCTTGTAGCCGTCATTAGCCAAATTACCCACCTATTTCAAAGAAAACAAACAAAGATAATAAATCATCAGCGATTTAACGAATTTACCTTAAAAACGGCTGTTACCACAAACAATGGTATTAACAAAATGCCAGCTCCTGTTAGAGCCAAACTTGTGTTCATGTCATAAGTGGGCAGCGGTAAGTTGTCAGGCCACGTTAAAATGGAATAATCTGGGAAAAAAAACATTAATAAAGATGTAGAAAAAAAATCATATTATGAATGTTAACAAAGTAAATAAAGGAAATAAAAGAAATCCTTAAAATTGTATACACAAAACTTAAAGTACACCAACATGGAGAATATTAGAATCTTCTTTGAGAGGAGTTTAGGAAATTATGAAAACAACTTGTTTGAAATAGATTTACAAAAACTCAGAAATGAGCAAACAGAAAGTTTGTAGAAGGGCAAAGAAAATAAAGTGAAGACATGAGAAACAAAATGGAAAAAACTGGAAAGAAAAACGAACTGAATAGATGATGGATAATAATTGTTACAGGTGGATACCGGCAGAAATGTGTTGGGATAAGGGACTATATTACCCAAAACTCCCCACTTTTTTTGTATTTATGGAAGACAGCCAAATGATGTTGTCAAGCTTAAACAATAAATACTTTTAGACTGAGTATACATAAAACAAAAGTATTTAGAAAAGAGATGAGAAGAAAAAAATACCATAGCGAAATAATGAAAGAGTGGACGGTTTATTTTAAATAATAAAGAATGTAAAATATATGCATATTAAAAAATATGAGAATAATCGTGAATGACAGTAATGAAACAAAAGGAAAGAATAAAATCGAAAGACAAAAGGAAAATTTTGAAGAAAGTATGGTTGATTAAGGGCATACATTAATGTATGGATTAGATATTTTGAGCACTAATAATAGTCATACCTATAAAGTTAGGGCAATGCATATGAACTTATAACAGAATTTATTTCAAAGAAACGGAGTAAATTAAAAAACAGTTACAATAATAAACGGAAACAAACAGTCTGTAAGTGATATTCAAATTTTTTTTGTAAAAGTTTAAATTTTTTAAATTTATTTAATCTCGTTGTTTTTCAGTTTCAATTTAATAGAAATCATCAATTATAATAATCATATTTATTTTAGCTCGAAAAATGTGTGGTAAAATCATTTTAAAAAATTAAAAGATCCTTATAAGTTAATTACTTACTGAGCAATCGTTTTATGCACTTCAATGCAACGCATATTTGAAACGTACCCCCGAGCGCACCATACCATACGGACCACAAGTTGTTGAAGTGGATGGCTGAGCATTTAGAACAGCTGGAAGTGGAGCTTTGTGGCTTTGTGTTCGACTTTGCCATCTTAAACTGTATAATGTTTCATGTTTAAGTGGAGAGGTTTCATTCATTCTGTAAATAGAACAGGTGTTAGATTTTATTCCTAAAAGATTTATTTTTTAATGATTTAAATTTTAAAATAATGCTACAATTCTAAAACATGTTGATAGTATCCATTTACTCGTATCTAAATGATTCACGCATAATTAAATGCCGGTAAATCAACCATAGGCAATCAAAATTGCAGACTTCTTGAAAAAAGTGACTTAAAATCAAACATACCATAAAATATAACAATCGTTTTTAATTATAAAGAAAACTATTTGCATTAAAAGCGAAGCATATGAAATTACAGAGATTATTAAATTTAATGATGCCATTCAACAAATTACAGACGGTTCGTTTACAAAAGAAGGAAACAGCACAAACTTCAGTTTTGTAATTGGGAAAGTTTGCAAAACGCCAAGTTCATAGAAAACTACGGCGAAATTACGGAATTTAAAAAGATCTGCTTTTCGCTTTTTTCAACCATATTTGATACTTACTGGTTCTATAATGTAAGTCATCACTGTTTTTCTATTTCTTTTTTTTATACGACAAAAACTGTCACCTCTTTCGTCTAGTGTCAACAAACGAGAACATAAAATGGCAATTTTTATGAATTAAAGTTGACAAAACTATTCGCCTTATTTAATTTTTAGCGGAACAATCAATGCGGTTTTTGAATTTTGAAAATCGGATGACTAATAACGATACTACAGCTCTGTCCGGTTTTCCTGCACCGCTCTGTATAATGTTTAAGTTTAAACTTTAGCAGGCCATGCAGAAAGAGACAATAAGAGAGACTAACATGCCAACTGGTCAGAGTAGATCAAAATAAATAAATAAAAGATATTATTTAGAATATTAGGAAACATACTTGGAAGAAGGAAAGTGTAGTCTTTATTTAGACATAATACATTACTTTAAATATGATCATACATTTCCTGTAAATGTTGTGTAAATTTCTTCTATTAAAGTCAGAGAGTCGTAAATTCATTTCATTTTTATTTATTTCCTATTTTAATGAATATAAATTTAAAAAGGAAACAAACACAGAAGATTTAGACGACACGATTTAAATGAAGCAAAGTGGAGATAATATTGGATTGATAGATCATACAGAAGGTTGATTTTTTTTTTTTTTTTTTGAAAAGTGTATATGATTTCTAATATCAAATTAGATGCTATAAAAGACAGGAGTAAACAAATCGAAGAAGAATTGAAGAAAGTTTATGAAAGAAAGGAACGGGACTAAAAAGTATGAAACCTTGTTTTAGCAAGAGTTGAGACTAGAAGATAACACAAGGACTTATCCAACTGTTTCAAAAATCAAAACATTTTTTATGAAACACCTATTTGTGCATCTTAGTTAATAGATCGTCCTTAATGTTTATCGATCAATAGCATGAAACTGATCGGCCAATAATGGAAATAGTGAAGATTTTTTCTCAATAATTATTATTTTTTTTTTTTTTTGTAATAAGGTTAAATATTCTATTCTAATTTAAAACAGTGCGAAACGGAAACTTCAAACTCAGCTATTTTTGTGATAGACTTTCAATGTATGTAAGACGATCAAAATGATGATAGGGTCGAAAGGTCGAAAGTCCGAAAGTCCGAAAAACTATAAAAGAATTTTCAATAATGGTTTTGAAATGTATTAGGTAATGATTTTTCTCGACTTTGCAGACAAAATAAAACATAAAAATCTAACCATGCCATTAATAAAGAATCCACAATAAACAATTTTCTAAAGAATAAAAGACCTATTGTACGGTCGTCTAGATTAATATAATAAAAGACGCCGTCTACGTTTCATGAAATACCATTTAACAAGCGGAAAATAGCAGATACTATGAGTTTACAAAGCTATTTTAAACGCTAGAAATGCAAATCGTGTTTCTTCTGTAATATTGTGTACATGTTCTCGTCCTTAAAATTCTTTCTTCCCCAAATATATGGAGTTTCCCAGCGAAGTTGAACCATAGGGATTTAACATAAAAAATATTTTCTTTTGCAATTCTAACTTCATATTTCAATACAAAATGATACCAACGGTACCATTTCGAAGGTTATTTCCACATAAAAGACAAAGAGAACGCAACAATAAAAAAAGTTAGAAAATAAAATTTTTTATTGGGAAATGCGAATCAACTCGTATGAGATTTTCGTTAGTTCATTCACCAGTCAAAATCACAATTATACAGCGACGAACAGAAAAACGTTAATTGAGCAAAATGTACGGACAAAATAAGGGACTACAGCCGCCGTTTTTGCGGATTCAGATTTGAATTAAAGTAGACGTTTACTTATTAAATTTACACTTTGACACACTGCGACGTTTTTCCATTCTATCGAAATTTGAAAAAAAAAATCTATAGGAAATAAGTCCTTTCATCTATTCCAAGCACATTTTCTAGGGTGAGTAAGCAAAAAAAAATGATTTTCTTAAACTTAAAAAACCTTACAAGCTTTTCGCAAGAAGTTGCCAGTTTTTTATTGTTTTAAACCGATTATGTGCGAATTTAAATGAATTTTTCTTACAAACGAGAAAATATTCATCTACCTTAGGGAGTAATTTTGTGTACATTTTTAAAAGATCTTTATTGTTTTACATTAAAATGATGGAAAACAGCCAAGCAGTAATTTTATTTTCAATTTACGTCTACTTATCATAAATTATTAAAACATCACTTCTAATAAAAGAAATATACCACAAAACATATCCTACTTACACAACTTTAATAGGTTTTACATATTTTATCAAAGTCATTCCATAATTTATACAAGATAAGGGACTTGCGTGAATAAAACTTCAACTTCGTCGTGAATCGTTGATAAATTAATTATGCATTAAAAAATCGTTTGTTATGAAACTTACCACATTTCGTACCAACTACGCCAAATGTTTTCTGTTACTACAACAATATTCACTAAATATAACACATCGCACCCTAATAAATTTTCGGAATAAAACAGTTCTTCCGCCTTCAAAACCGTTGGGGGTGTAGGTTTGATTGAATGTGTGTAATAACTAGGACCTGCGCATTCCCTTTATATTGATTTTCCGGCAACGCTTTATCCAGCCGGTCACCCTAAACATGCAAGATCTTTATTACTATTTTATGAACCAGGTGAGAAATGCTTAAATAGTTTATCATGTTTAAATAATTAAACATATGTTCTTTAAAAAAATCCCAAACGATAATTTCTAAGTTCAAACAATAATAATAAGAAATTTGTTAAATTTTTATTTTGAACAAACATTTATGTGTTTTTCATCTTTTCCTCAAATTCTTACCACGACCTCTTTTTCTTCATTTGAGTTTTTATTATTCTGTATAATCTTCTGCGTTTTCAAGTATTTTTTCAATGTCTTTTTCTTCTTTATCCTTCCTTTACTATGTTTGTCTTTTCTATTTCTGTCTACTATATTTATGATTCCACAGCTCTTTTCTTCCGCTGTTATTATTGCATTTTTAAAGTTTCTCCATCTTTTCTCTATTCCACTGTTCTTCATTTAATTTTTTTGTTATTTTATTTATTTCTTTTCTTTTCTTCTCATGTTTTTGAATTAGTAAAAAATGGTCATTTCCTATCTCTGTTTTTTACTTTTATATCCTTGACTTTTCCCCATAATTCTTTGTTTACTAAAAAGTCGTCAATAATATATATATTTTTTTTTTCAACTGTGCCAATTTTTTCTTCGATTTCCCTGTGAAAATCTTGATTCTTTCACTATTTTGTTATTCCTAATATTTTCCTATAGTGGAAAATTCCCTTTCATTGAAATTTCCCATGATTGTTACTTTATGACTACTATTATTATTACTACTACTTGTAGTTCTTAGACTGTTCTTTTCTTCAATTTTCGCACCTTCGTTTGCTCCATACACCACAAATGGTTTGTACTTTACGTATTCTTTCCCTTCGTTTACATTTACTGTTCCTTTTGCTATTTTTCGTGTTTTTTTTCACAAATTCTAGTTTCTCTTCCCTAATCCAGTATTTATCCAATATCGTTAATTCTGCAACCCTTTTATCCTTTCTCTTTGTTTCCGTATTCCCATTTTATTTAATTTTCAAAAGAACAGTTAATCATAACAAGTAAAATAATGGCAGGTTCATTAAGATTCTCCAACCAGCAAGTTTTGCACAACAAAATCAATTTAGAACTGAAAACGTTCGTTATATTAATTTATGGTTCGCCAAGTTTTTAATCTATGATGCATGGAACCTTAGAATAACCGTTGTGCGCACTACATAAAGATTTGATTTTAATGCATCGTGGACGCAAAAAATACTTGTTAAACATTTGGTGTGGTTAACGTTTTAAAATAATAATAAAATAATTGTAATAGCAATTAATAATAATTATTATTTAGTTTTCCCCATAGAAGCATATGATTAAGCGTACTCTTAATTGTTTTAAATATTATGTTTTTAACTTATTTCGTTTGTTAAAAAAATCAGGA
>JAFFZR010011017.1:0-16087 GCA_018397195.1 Lethrus apterus | reverse complement strand
TTTTTATTTAAAAGTCTTCAAGGTGCTTGAACTTGAACTTGACGATATTTGAATTCAAGGATTTGCAATTATTTTCTTTTAATGTTAATTTTGTATAAAAGAATAACAATAATTTTATTGTATATGCACACATCAAATGCAACCTAAACAGCCTACTTAAACCTAGCCCATTTTCATAAACGTTCCCAACCTAACGTAACTTTTTATAGCCAATATTACAAGGAATTTAAATTAGGCTTAAGTTTTTTCGACATTTTTTCTCATGTTTCAAATACAACCTAAACCAACCTAATTAATAATAAATGTTTTTCCAGCCTAACGCAATTTTCCAAGTAATGATGAAATTCATATAAGTTTACAGATTATTTCCAGACCTAATTTTTCAGGTTGTTTGACTCAAATACGTCATAAAATGTTTGTAATCACAAGAAACCTAATTCACCGACTTTAATCTATCTTCAAATTAAACATAAAGCTAACATCAGAGTATTTTAATCAAAAGCAACCTAAAGGATTAAGTTCAGGAAACCGAAATTTTACTTTCTTTAAAATGTGTGCTATTTCAAATGGTTTTTACAATGCGATTTAGTTGAATTAGGTTGCGTTTATGTGGAGCTAGATTACGTGTGTGTTACGTTAGGCAGCATTCGGTTGTGTTTAGATAGAGTCACAAGATTGAAGTTAGTTGTGTTTAGATTGAGGTTTACTGCATTTAGGTATGTTGAGGAACATTGCGTTTAGGCAGTGTTTAGTTTTAACTAGGTTGCATGTAGGTTGTGAAAGATTTCATTTAAGTTGAGTTATTTTGCGTTCCAATTATTATATCTAAGTCAACCTAAACACAACCTAAATAAATTTTCAGTTCGATTCAGGATTCTAACCTAACACAACCTAAATACATAGTTACGAATGTGAGCGTAAGAAAGCCTAACATTTTGCAACCAAGCTGCCTAGATGTATGCGAACTAATCAGTCTAAACTGAAATAGTGCAACCTAGGCTATTTAGCTGTTCGACCCTGTTTGTAAAACGATGTTAGGTTCTTATATAAGGGTTTGGTTAATAAAAATAAATTCCAAATTAATGTAATAAGGTCCAACCCAATTTCGAAAATTTCCCTCAGTTTATGATTAATTGTGTCAGATATTTTGAATAGAAAACTTTTTTTTTGTTTTTATAAAGAGCTGTCATTAAACCTAGATATAACATAACAAACTTAAACAAAATAAGCCAAATTAAACGAAATTGATTAATTATTCTATCTACGAAATATTGTCCACCTAAACTAAACCTTAGTGTTGAAACTTTACTTAATTCGAATGAGTTAGGTTGGGTTTCGTTGGGGGGTGGGTTTTAAGACTGAACGTATAAAAAATATTCATTTGAAATGACATCACTCGATGTTGGCTTCGAATTAAAAAAATTGAAAAAACCTAGGTTGCATTTGCATTTATAAACTGCAATGAAACCTTTGTTCAAATCTTTAGCCAAATACATCACTTCGAATTAATAAATTTATAACAACAAATTAAATGTCTTCATTTTTACATTAAAGCACATCCAACCTAACATGTTGATTTATACCAAAATTCAAAAGGCGCGCGCAACTGAAGCAATTAATGAATCAAATTTTACTTGTATTTAGGCTGCATTTCACATTTAGGTTGCATTTTATTTTTAGGGTTAGGCTGTATTTATGTAACATAATTTTATTTATCATAACGAAACCCATAATTAAAAAAGTAAACGAATTTTCAACGTTTGAGGTTAAATCAGGTTGCAAATGCAAGGTTGCATCGCCTTAATTTAAGCTACGTTAGTCAACTGTGTAAAAACAATTGAAATAAGGTTTGAACGTGTATAATAAATCAAACTGAAAACTATAAATTCGTCTGAATTTAGGTTGATTGATTGAATTTAGGTTTCTTCTAATGGAAAGTTAAAGACTACAAAATTTCATAACGGTTGTCGATGCCCTTAATTTTTTCTTATGGATACCTAACACTCTAGTTTGGGATTCTGGGCAGGTTTAGGTTTTTTTGAGTTAGGTTTTCTTGTCTGTAAGTTGAATTGCGTTACATACAGTTGTTATTGCAAAAATAGGGTGAAATATCAAACTCATTAATATTAGTTTTAATAGGTTTAATTTAATAGGTTTGAAATTTTCTGTTTTATTAATCAACCTAAATTGTTGGCGTAACAAATCAGTGAAACATCGTTTTCAAAATTTTAATTCAATGAACTCAGCCGTGCACATCTCGATTTATTTTTTAAACATGTTAACTTGATAAACATACGGTTAGCCAGGGCTATGTATTTTCGACTCGAACTTGTAGTCGAGACCTATTTACGGAAACGAGGATAAATCTGCAGATATGGATCGAGTATGTACGTACATGTGCTCGGATAACTCAATCCTGGTCGTATCAATCAATTAAAGGCCTTCTGATAGTCGAACGTTGCCATTAATCGACATCGGGTCGTTACTTGGTTACTAAACCGGAAAAATTGAAACGGAAACGAAGCAAGCCCGCCAACTTATTTTGACGCGATATAACCGTTCCCGTATGCTACGAATGGAAAAAAAAACATGGGCCGTAACAAGCAGGACTTTGACAGATGTCATTTTGAAATAAATTTGAGCTGGCTTCAAATTAAAACCAATTGAATTTTCAAATTTGTGAATATCGTTAATTAAAATTTGAACACTTGTCAATTCGAAAGTTTGACAATTTGTCAATTTTTTTTGTTTGCACTTGTCAGTTTGAACGTCAAACTCGTTAAACTTAGAAACTGGAGAATGTCAAACAAATAAATGTCAAACCAACAAAACCACAAAATGTCAAATTAAAAAAAAAAACGACAAAATGTCAAACTAGCAAATCTTAAACCTATTCAATGAATGTCAAACTGTATAAACTTATAAAACGACAAAATTTAAGCTGCCATGTCAAATTGACAAAATGTAAAAACTGTCAAACTGAAAATATGACCAAAAAAATATCAAATTGATAAATGTTAAACTGCTTAAATTTGCAAAAAATCCATTACGACAACTTGAAAAACTATCAAACTACCCAAATTTACGAATTGACAAAATATGGATTCACTTAAATGTCAAAATGACAAAATATCAAATTAAGAAAACGTCAAAATGTCACTTAACGGAAAGTCGAAATGTTAAAATGTCCGAACAAACAAAATGACAATGTCTTGTACAAGTAAATGTCAAACTGACAAAAGTCAAATCATCTAAACTAGCAAAGTGACAACACGGTAAGTTGTCAACGGAACGAATTTTCTATTCAACAGCGCAATTAAAAATTTTAACTATAAATTGATGTTGTGTTAAAATGTCAAACATAGCAAATGTCAAATTAACAAGATAAACAAAATCCCTAACCACAACTTGAAAAAATGTCATAAAAATATCAAACTACCCTAACTTACGAATTAGGAAAATGTGGACTTACTTAAACGTCAAAATATCAAATTAAGAAAAGATCAAAATATAAACTTTACAATAACAAAGCGTTGACGTGTCTAAATGTCAAACATACCAAATGTCAAATTAATAAGATTAATAAAATCCAAAATGACAACTTGACAAAATGTGATAAAAGTCAAACTGCCTTAACTTAGGAATTGAGAACATGTGGACCGGCTTAAATGTCAAAATCACAAAATATGAAATTAAGTATCCTTCAAAATATCAACTTTACAATAATAACGTGTTGACGTGTCAAAATGTCAAATTAACAAGATAAATCCATAATGACCTTGAAGAAATGTCATCAATATCAAACTAACCTAACTTACGAATTGGGAAAATGTGGACTTACTTTAAATGTCAAAATATTAAATTAGAAAAAGGTCAAAATATCAACTTTACAATAGTGTTGACGTGTAGAATTATCAAACATACCAAAAGTCAAATTAATAAGATTAACAAAATCCGTGACAATTTGAAAAAATATCACAAATGTCAAACTACCCTAATTAACGAATTGAGAAAATGTGAACTAGCTTAAATGACAAGATATCAAAATATGTTTCCATAAAACTATCAATAAATTTTACAATACACGTGTTGACGTGTCAAAATATCAAACGCACCCAACGTCAAATTAATATGATTAGCTACATCTGAAAACTTGAAATGTCAAACTACCCTAATTTAAGGATTGAGAAAACGTTTACTTGATTAATGTCAAAATGACAAAATATGTCAACTAATTTATCAACAAATTATTCTATTTAACGAAATAAATAAAATCTTTAATGACAACTTATTGAAATAAATATCAAAGAAGATTTAAAAAAATGACATGCTGTCAAACTGCCCTGACTTGCTAACTGACAAAATGTCAAATTGACAAAATATCAATTTAAGAAAATGTGAGAATAACAACTTCACAAAATGGTTCACAAAATGTCATAATGACACTATTTTAAACAATGTCAAATTGACAAAAGTCAAATCATCTAACCTAGCAAATTGATGTCAACTAGTTAAAATGTCAACGACGCATCTTGTTTATTTAACAAGATAAATAAAATTCCGATCGACAACTTCTCATAGCTGTCAAACAATCCAAACTGACAAAATGTTACCTGCTCAAATGTGAAGCCGACAAAGTATCAAATTAAGAAAACGTCAAAATAACAACTTTAGAAAATGTCATAAAGACGAAATGTCAGAACTGTCGAAATAACAATGTTTTAACCAGATAGACTGACAAAAGTCAAATATGACATAACAAGCTAGACATGTATTGAACGCTCACCTCCGTAGACTAACGTCTATGTACTTCGTCAGTACAGCTGCTGTAAGCAATCAATGCATATCGAGCCCGCGAGGTTATCGCCGGAACGGCAGTTCTTATCTGAAACTGATGCACAGCTCTACCTCTTGGTGAACGCCTTCTCTAAGGTAGCAGACGCCTGATGTTACGGCGTTCACCGAGAGGTGGAGCTTGTGCATCAGTTCCAAAAGTCAAATTCATACAATGTCAAGGTAAAAATAGTCTATTGAACAAGATAAATAAAATCCCTAGTCAAACTCCACAAAATAAGAAAATATTAACTTGCTAACATGTCAAATAAACATAATATCAAAGAAGTAAATGTCAAATAAACAAAACCACAGAATGTCAAATTCACGAAACGTCAAAGTAATAAACTATCCAAACTAGCAAATAAAATTAATCTAATAAAAAAAGTGTCAAACTCAAATGTGATCATAAAATCATAAAATATCAAACGGATAAATTTGCAATTTGAAGTAGTTTGACATTTATCCGTTTGATATTTTATGATTTTATGATCACATTTGAGTTTGACAATTTTTTTATTAGATTAATTTTATTTGCAAGTTTGGATAGTTTATCATTTTGTCGTTTCGTGAATTTGACATTCTGTGGTTTTGTTTATTTGACATTTACTTCTTCGATATTATGTTTATTTAACAGTCCAAGAGAAAAATGTCCAATTAACGAGTTTAACAAAATCCAGTATGTCAACAAAATATCATAATTGTCAAACTACTCGAATTTTCAAAATAGTGACATGTTAAAATGTCAATTTAATAAGATTAATGAAAACCATAATGACAAGTGGTAAACATGTCACAACTGTCAACGTACTTACTTATTAAACGTCAAAAGAAGAAAGAAGAAAATACGACAAAAAGTCGTAAAATATAATGTCAAATTGACGTGTTAAGTTGTCAAACAAACCAAATTGATAAGATTAATAAAATCCGTAATGACACTTGAAAAAATGTCATAATTGTCAAATAACTCATTGTTGCTAACGGATAAAATGTAAAAAATTATCAACTTAAGAAAACATCACTTTACAAAATGTCATAATGATAAAATGTCCCAACTGTCAAATTGGGAAATATCAAATTATCTAACCTAACAAATTCATAAAATATCAACTAGTAGTAAGCGACTATCTTCACAGTTGTTCATGATTTCCACGAAAATGTTCGATTAATTACAATATCAACAACGTTAGTATTTCGTTCCTGTTTTGATTTAATTCATTTTGATGAAATTTTTCTTCATTAAAAGGTAACAGAATCAATAATTTACGTCGGAAAAAGTTTTTTCTAAGATTTATCTACCCGGTCGGCGTTATTCTTCTTTTTTGCGGGGACGCTCGCCATGACATTCATTTGTTTGCTACAAGCCAGCGGCCTGTTTTTAATCTGCGGACGAAACTTTTTAAAAGTTGGTAATTTATCGCCACAGTCTTTAAACTAAGTATTACTTCGCCGAAGTCTTTTGTGTCTGCTAATTTTCTTTTCGGAATTTTATTGTTGTCGAGTTTTATCGCGAAATGTTTAACGTGAGAGACAGACATCGTTTGTTTAACAAATTGTACAATTTAATTATCGCAAAAAAATAGTGTGAGAAAGTTCAAACGCACATTTACTAGAGAGTTCTTTGCGTAAACCGGACATAAGTACGAAAATCGTCGTCGTGTTGCGCCCCTTCTTAATTTTTTGTCGCCATTTTCATCTACCTGAAGCCCTTTTTGTCTCGCAACTCGAATAATGCCGAAACTTAACACTGTATTTATTTAACGAGGGGTCATTCTAATCGAAATTAAAAATTTGACCCTCTCGGATGTATGTCCACTTTTTTCGGGTTCTTTTGTTCGTCGCGTAGTCTTTTGTTTCGTCTAACCGTCTAACGGAAACTCACCGTTTAGACGGGACGCAGTTGCACCTTTGCAGCGTCGATGAACAAGACGGACCGCGCCAACGACGACGCTTTCCGTTGTGTTTTTCTTCAATTACGAGACAATGTTTTGTGCGAAATTAAATTATCGACGTTTAAAAAGTATCAACCCTCTCGCCGCCGCCTCCCGTCATCGTCGGAATAAAAAGTAAATGAAGTAAAAGCGAAGACCCGCCGCCTGTTTTTCTTTGCCAATTAAGTTTTCAGCGTTTGTTATTTTTAGATCATTTTTAATTGCCCGACGAATTTTCCTCGACGCACACACCACCGTCCGACCCCCGACGCCCACTTTTCACTTTTCGATATCAGAAGAAAATGTTTTTCGGAACAATTTGAAAAATTATTTTCTTCGACTCGTAAACACAGAGTTTTAAACAAGGATTGATTCTTTCAACTTATAATTATAATTGTTTTGATTTGTATACGTAGAAATCGTCTTTGAAATGGACGGATCGAGTCGCAATTGTCATCAGTTATTCAGGTATTTTTATATGGACGCTGCGAATTTCGTCCACCATTTTAATATACATACAGTGCGGACAAAAAGTAAGGAATATTTAAAATAAAAACGAACGCAACCGGTTTTTTAAAAAACGCTGAAACATGTCGATTTTTGATATCAAAAATACACATTAATATGTGCGATTCACCTTCCGATTTTCATTTGTTTTGTAGTTATGACGTCATCACGTCATCACAAAAAAATTTAAATGACAACATACATTTTTTTAGTGGAATCCGATAGTGATTTGTCTACCCTTTATGACCGTACAAAAAAATCATAAGGTTGCACTAAAAAAATTCTGAGAAAAATCGATCAGAAAATTTAATGTTGATATATCCTAAATAACAAATAATTCAGACCATTAACGGTACGTAACTTTTATGTTGAAGCACCTTTCGTTTTTATTTTAAAACCATTGAATAATCAAGATACCATGATAATAATGGTAATAATAATGTTCAGCTCGATTTTTCTCAGAATATTTTTTATGCAACCTTATGATTTTTGTACACGGTCATAAAGGGTAGAAAAATCACAATCGGATTCCACTAAAAAAATGTATGTCGTCATTTAAATTTTTTGTGATGACGTCATAACTACAAAACAAATGAAAGTTGGAATGTGAATCGCACATATAAATGTGTATTTTTAAAAAATAAAATCGTCCTGTTTCAGCGTTTTTTTAAAAAACCGGTTGAGTTCGCTTTTTTTATAAAATATTCCATACTTTAATCTCGCCCAACATTAAATTTTGAGATCGATTTTTCTCAGAATTTTTTTAGTGTAACCTTATGATTTTTTTGTACGGTCATAAAGGGTAGACAAATCACTATCGGATTCTACAAAAAAAAATCTATGTTGTCATTTATTTTTTTTTGTGATGACGTCATAACTACAAAACAAATGAAAGTCGGAAGATGAATCGCACATATTACTGTGTATTTTTGAAATCAAAAATCGACCTGTTTCAGCGTTTTTTAAAAAACCGGTTGAGTTCGATTTTATTTTAAATATTCCTTACTTTTTGTCCTCACTGTATTTTCAGAAAATGAGTGATAAAATTGAATTCGCACACGTTTCGCATAATCCGTTTCGCGATTGTTTCGTATCTTCAAGTGCAACTAAAGTTCTTCGTAATTAGGTTATCAAACACATGCAGAACCTCCAGACCCAGACAGTCTTAACAGGTTAATCTGATTCCGCTAATAATGTAGCGAGTTGGCGGTGGAAGTGCTAACCTGGCGTAGACCGGACTTCCGGATGGAAAACGGCAGCGAAGGTATGCTAAGATAGTCCACCCACGGGAGATGCAAATCAAGTTGGACTAGACGGGCTATCCTTGCCACGAAAGTGTCTACGCGATAAGACGGGTCTGTTAGTTACTGTCGTACGTAAATTACACTCTGTTGCAATTGGTATGTATGGAACGTACGTAGTAGATCTTGTAACAACGACAAGGCAAAATCGCACCGGCGGGAAGGATAAACGGAAGTCGACGAACATAACTTTGTAAGATTAATGTTGTAAGCTAATAAGATATCAACGATTACAAAAAGATTAAAAAATTTATAACGAACGATCTTATAGGATATGAGCATATCTAAGTTAAGTATTGGATTGTTCGGAAAGTAATTTCGTTTTTTTTTATAGCGAATAAATATTTTATTGAATTATATATTGTGTCCATTCTGGTCTAATACCTTTTGCCATCTTTCTGGCAGTAGCATGATTCCACGCTGATAAAATTTTTGGTTTTTGCTTGCAATAAACTGATCCAGGTGATTTTTGACCTCCTCATTTGAAGTAAAGGTTTTACCGTCTAAAAATTTTGTAGAGATCGGAACAAGTAATAATCAGAAGGTGCCAGATCTGGAAAATATGGTGGGTGTGGCAGTATATCCCATCCAAGCTGTAGAAGCTTTTGGCGAGTTAACAAACTTGTATGAGGTCTCGCATTATCTTGGTGAAACACTGCACCTTTTCTGTTGATCAATTCTTGTTTCTTCTGTTTAAGTGAATCATTCAATTTGTCCAGCTGGTGACAGTACACTTCAGAATTGATCATTGTGTTGTCCGGGAGAATCTAAAAAAAAACGATTCCTTTGAAATCCCACCAAACAGATAGCATCACCTTTTTTTGATGAATATCGGCTTTCGAAGTGCTTTGAGCCGGTTCATCTTTCCATTTCTCGTCCCCAGCGATGATGCGCTTCAAAAATGGATAATTTTCTTGACGTATGAGAAGCAAATCACAAACATCAATGCGATGATACAAATTTCTTTCCATAAGAACATGAGGAACCCATATATCGAGCTTTGAGATGAAACCTAGGCGTTTCAAATGATCATCAACGGTCGAATTCGATAAATTTAATCTATCGGCGATTTCACGAGTTGTTATTCGCCGGTTTGCATCAATTGTGTTTATTGTCTTTTCATCAGCTTTAAGTGGCCTTCCAGAACGCTTCAATATCAAAATTGCCGGATCGAAATTTTGCAAACCAGTTTTGGCACTGGCGTTGTGTCAATACATCTTCTCCATACACATCGGATAATTTTTTTCTTGCTTGAACAACATTTTTATCTTTCGTTAGCAAACATGTAAATATGCCGAAAATGCCGCTTTTCACTTTCCATATTTGAAAAGGTACCAACCAAAAACTACTGCGTAGAATCAATCAAACTTTTTCACAAGCAAGCATCTCTTCCCTCTCCGCATTGCCCATACTATTCTCCCCATCCAGTATTTATTGGCCCTCTTTGTCCCCTGTACTCCTTTACTCTTCAAACGTCTGCCTCATACAACAATATGCTTTTAACGCAGCATCTCAATTTCCATGAATGTTTCTTCTGTCTGGCCTTCTTACCTACACACGTATGCTCTCCATGTCTGTTATTTTCCCTCACCACCCATCGTAAGTATATAAACTCTCTCACTTCTTCAATTACCTCTCCTTTCCACATTATTTTCATTTCTCTGCTCCTTCCAACCATTTTTTTAAATTCCATGAGTTTGGTCTTCTGTGTATTCAGTTCCAAGCCGTAATTATATATCTTTCACTCGTGAGCAAGCAACCAGCAAAAAAAAGAAAAAAATAAGTATACTTTCAAGCAATTTGAACCAAGAATTTGACATTAATAATTCCTTTTAACGAAGAACAAGGTATTTTGCAAATAATTTTATTCTTGTTTACTTACTTATTTTATTCCCAAAATAATTAACAAACAAATTGCTAAAATGTTTTTCAAATGGTTTCTCAGATGACCCCCCCCCCAGCATTTGACAAGGGGGGAGATGCTGGGGTTTAAAATTTTGAAATGAAGATGAAATATTTCCTTCAAATTAAATATTTCGTATACTAATTTCTAGAATTTCTAATTAAATACACGTTGAAAAACGAGAATGTAAAATTCGTCCAATTTCTCAAAAGTTTTAAGTCGTAAATTATAAATGGAACCAAGTGGCTCGGATAAAGATCGACGAAAATAATAAAAGGCGTTTGAATCATTTATTGTGATTTTGCCTTTATCACCTCATTTTATTCTTGTTTACTTACTTATTTTATTCCCAAAATAATTAACAAACAAATTGCTAAAATGGTTTGTCAGATGACCCCCACCCCCCAGCATTTGACAAGGGGGATGCTCGGATTTAAAATTTTGAAATGAAGATGAAATATTTCCTTCAAATTAAATATTTCGTATACTAATTTCTAGAATTTCTAATTAAATACACGTGGAAAAACGAGAATGAAAAATTCGTCCAATTTCTCAAAAATTTTAAGTCGTAAATTATAAATGGAACCAAGTGGCTCGCATAAAGATCGACGAAGATAATAAAAGATGTTTGAATCATTTATTGTAATTTTTGCCTTTATCACCTCATTTTGTTTATTATTATACCGATGCGATGGGGCCTCTCGAACAAGGGTCTTTTTTATTCGCGTAATTATTATTTACACCACCCATAAATATGAGATGTGCAAATGGTACCGACACGACAATTTATGCAAATATCATAGACGTTACGAACAATAAACAGAAGAAAACTCCATTATCGTCATCGTCGTAAATCTCGGCCGAATTTCATCAAAAAAAAAAAAAAAAAATACCCATAGGGTGTACGTGTGACCTTCATCCGCCCCGTATTCGAATCCTTTTTTATATTCGGCGTAAAAGGAGAAAACTTTGGAGGATTGATCCGGGCGTACTTAATATTCCCGATCGGCGAATGAGGGTTCCGTCGGGGAGTTACTGCCAACCCGTTTTAAAAATCGTCGTCTATTTGTTGGATGCGGTAACAGCGTTCGGACTCGACCTCACGGTGTATACGTCGAAATCTCTTTCGCCGGGAAATAAACGCGAATGCAGTCGTAAAACACTGCAGTAAAATATACCTATCGGGGTGTTTCTTTTGGTTGGCAACACTCTACAAGAACTGTGTCCTACGGAAAAACTGCACGTTTCGTGCGAAAAACATTTTTTAACGTTCGTCCACTTTGTAAAGTTTAAATTTTAAGGACAATTTTCGAAAGCTTTTATAAAAAAAAAAAACGTAAGGAAAAAGCTTCAACTAAAAAAAAATTATTAAAAAATCAAACAATTCTTTTTTCTTTAATTAATTAATATTTAAGTTTCATTTCAAAAACTGTTCAAACACTGCCATGCCAAGACACTTAACATTTTCATAAAACGTCAATCAGATTTATTAAAAGAAGAAAACACAAAAGCCTTTATTTGTTACTTTCTTACACAAAACATGTTTTGAATGGCAGAGTTTAAGTCGCCTTGAATAATGTATGTCGAATAGTTATATGTAAATTTGACAGGGTCAGCACAAAGTATACTTCAGCATGCTTCCGTAATACCGACCCTGTGTGTTTGTTACAAAAGCTTATTATTTCCCCGTCTCAGCTTACTAATTTGATACGTCAAGTGATACAAAGGTATTGATTTATTAAGCGTTTATAAATAGAGAGGGTACGAATTAATACCACAAAGATATTGCCACAGAAATAGGACACTCTGTGACGTGAAAGGAATTAAATGTCATTAAAGATTGAACAAAAGATTGTTTGCAATACACACAGGTAATCAGTAAATTTCGATTTCCATTAAATGAAATTTGTTTAGTTTTTTCGAGCTTTTAGCCAATTAAAACAATTTTAATATACACACACCGAATAGAAAAATTAATTTGGTTTCTTTAATTTATTTTTGATTCTACACAGCGTTGAATTTTCCACTACAAATTATCATTTTTTGACATATTTTGCAAAACTTGTAACTTGAAATTACATGCTGCCATTTCTTCAAGTATGGGGAGACGGATGATTGCAGTCATAAGGGCTCGTGGGGGAAACATACGTTATTGAAAAACTAATTCATATAATTTTTCTTATTCATTAAAACAAGCCAAAGAGTACAAATTATTCTGTTGCAAAAAAAATTTTTTTTAAATTTTTTTAACGCACTTAAAACGGCACAAAATTGCAAAACACACTGCATTTAGTTAGCTTTTCTTTGTTTTACGAGATTCGGTTAAAATTGTTAAAAAAAAATCGTTTAGAAAAAAAAATACTTAGAAAAAAATTCGAATTTAATTCCTTCAATTCCTTTAAATTTGCCGGTGTGTTTATTTTATTATTATTAATTTATTTTTTGTATTTTATTTTTATTTAATTTTTTATTTAATCTCACTGTGGTATTAATAATTTTTTAAATAATAAAACTTTAAATTGTTTTATCACTTCGTGGAGGAAAAAGCCAAAAATAATAACAATAAAATCGTGTTAATATTTCCCTACATCATCAATATTATATAGCCAAACTATATTAGTTTTGAACTTAGTTTTAACTACATCACATTAATGTTAGTTAATCTTGATCATGTTCTTAGTTAACGGTTTGCAGACAAGTGCATTTGAGTTGAACTCTATTATAATGTTCCCGTTTGTTGCAGATTCCCGAGGGAACAAGAGACTCTCCCCAATCACTTCTACTTCACGGACTTCGAGCGTCACAACGCCGAGATTGCCGCCTTCCACTTAGACAGGTATGTACGTTTGCCCATTTTCCGATTTTCGTTTGTCCGCCTTTCGACGTTTTCGCATTCGGGTTATTTTTTCGGAATTGATCGGATTAAATAGGCCCAATTTAAAAAAAAGTGCAAAAATTGAAACTCTATGATTATCTAATATAATATCATGGTTTTTGAAAAGTTATTTCGCGGGGTTTCGTCGATTTGTAAACCGAAAAGATATGCTTCACGAAAGTTACCTTTAGTTGACTTTTTATGTGTCTTTTGTATTTTGTAGTGTGTGTATTATCAAACGATGGGTAAAATAAATATTATTATTATTATGAGAAAAAAATGCTGTTAATAGTTGAGAGCATACATCCAAAAAAAAGACGTATTTAGACACCCTTGAATTCTATAAAGTGGTAATCCGATTGATTTATATATTTAATTTTATTTAATTATAATATTTATTTTTGAAATTTTGATCTTACAAGCTTAGCATAGTTGTTTATTATAAATAACACTTCGAAATGAATAATTATAAATTGTCTTAAATGGAATTTCACTTATTAGGGATTCCACTAAATGAAAAATTTTATCAAATCGATAGCGCTAGAATAATTCGGTGAAAAATCGTAAAACTTCAAAAGTGGTACGATTAGACTTCAAGTTTGAGACTAATAGTTATCAAGTGTCGCCCGCTGGTGGCGGCCACGTTATATTATTTTCCATCCCCGGTAATGAAAGCCTCACCTGACATGAGAATTGGTTGCTTTGAACCCGATTTGACCCCGCGAACTTGTTGAAAGTTTCAATTTTAGTTTCTTGTTAAAATTGCCGTTCAAAGTTAGCCAGTCAGCAGACATTCGAAACTTGCAACCGTACCCGCATCTCAAGTTATTCTTCAACGGCGAGGGAAACTTCTTCGAGTAGTTGTTCTCTCCTACTCGAATAAATTCTTTCTTTGAAAATTTATCGTCGTTACGCCTGAAATATAAGCGCGGCGGCGCCCGTGAGTTTTTCATTATTTACTGCGCTCTATAAATTTGTAAATAGTGGCGTCTCCGTTGTATAATATTATGTTAAAACATACAATTACTTTCTTCGAGATGTCATATTTCAAAATGAGAAGTTTTGCGATGTTTCTTGTAAAAGTTGGACACTTTTACATTGTCCACTGATATTTTTTGCAGTCGAATTATATTCTCAGTCTTAAAGATATAGACAGTCAGAAATAACAAATATTTTACTGTTTACGGAAATTTCAAATCAGTGATCGAAATAATAAATAAATAAAAAAAGTAAAAATTGCACCACAAAAAGCGAGGAGCCTTATATCGACGCTGTAGCGGTCACACGTTACTGGTCGTACGTAACTAGCTCTGCAAGATTTAAAATGTTTAATGTCTGTAAACAGTTGCGTGTTTAAATTCGGTACTGAAATTCAGTGTGCTAATGGAATTATTTTTTTTTGCTTTTGATGATTATTTATTTTTTTATTTTATTATTTATAGAACAAAAACGTCAATAAACGTGTGACCGGCACAGAACAGCGCTGACGTAAGACTGGCGAAATAATAAACTTCTATTGACCCTGTTGTCGTTGGAGCAATATTTATGTTGCTATGTTATTTCCATCACTGACATGAATATCTTCCACGCGTAGCGCACTTTCGATGAGTAGAGAATATTTCCCTATAATTTTACCAAGATTATCTCTGTTATAAAAGTAGTCTCAGATATTTTAATGTAAATGCATTATCATATAAATTATTACATGACTACCTGAAATTAATTTTATAAATCTACGTAAATTTAATTAAAAATCTCATTTAAAACTAATTTAAAAAGTTATGCCACGTAAACTCTAATCCGCGCAAATGGAAAGTAAATATACTTGCATGAATAATGTCAAGAAAATAATATTTTTTTTTTCACTTTTCTGAACATAACTATAATACAGACTTTGACTGTCTATATGCAGGTGATTTTGAAATAGGTTACATTATTTTAATAGGTGATAGCTGGCATTGGCGCAAACCCATATCCGCAAAAACGGCGGTTCTATCATCATTTAAAATTTTTGCAAAATGTAATTTTTTGTGAGAATTTTTCCAAGTACGGTTCTGGGTCCGTTTCAATATGCACTTTTGCGGGAGTAATGTTAATACAACAATACAACCTTTAAATACGATATTATTTTCAAATTTTACTCAAAAATATAATAACTGCTAAGTCTACTCATACTAAAATTTGGTGAGTTTTGTGGGGCCTTAACAATGACAAATATTGTTGGTTTCGGTAAGCTTTAACTGCATTTATAAAAAATCGGAAAATTTTAAGATACAGAAATTATTTAAAAATCGTTGGTTATGAATAGAGGTGTCCCCCAGGCTTCCATTCGCGGTCCCCTGATGTATACAGGCTGTACCAACTAAGATGGAAAGTTCAATAGCTCCGTTATTAATAGTAATTCAGTTATGAATCTTTGTACGCATTGATAATTCAAATTTCTCTATCATCTAAAAATATGTACAAAGATGGCCGACTTCCGGTTATACCGGAAGTCAGCACAAACTTTCTTATTTTAAATGTAACACCCTATTTTTTGTTATCTTTTTGGATTGACCATAAAAAATAAACACCAGTTTATTAAACACATACTTGGTCTTAGTGGCACTGTTTCGGAGTTGTTCGACTTTTCTTGAAAAAAACTACTCTTGCAGTGTTTTCGGAATTTTGAAGTATCTCCGGAACTAATGTGCGAAGAGAGCTGCGGTTTTCACCGTTCGATTTATTAAGATGCATT
>JAFFZR010011015.1:0-16351 GCA_018397195.1 Lethrus apterus | reverse complement strand
ACATAAAAGCGAAAACATATTTGAAGCAGAGAATTTCCCTAGCAATCCAAAGAGGAAATGGAGCTAGTATTCTTGGTACCCTGCCAGATCGTTCTAGTTTAGAAGAAATTTTTTCTTTATAGTTGTGTTATATTCATTACTTATATTTGTTTATTTGTTCATGTTTTAAATAAATATTTATTTAATAGGGCCAAGAATTTGACACTAATAATAAATTTCAAATTTGTTTTATTGTATCCATGACAACGATATTATAATCAGTATAATTCTTTAATTCGTCATATATAGTTTTCTCAGAAGTCTTCGTAAACATAAAAAAAAGATGATACATGGTGTATCAGCGCCTCTACCATTTTGGAGACTAACAGTGGTTTGGAACAAGGATAAGGTTTCAGTTGGCCAATCCAAGTGGACTTTCTATCTTGTTATATTTTCTATGGGCGGCATAAAACAGAAAATTATTGTTCTGACATTACTATTGACTTATTTTGATTCGCATTTGTTTATTACCAATTTGAATATGTTTATTCTCAATTTGAATGTGTTTATTCCCAATTTGAATGTGTTTATTTCCAATTTGAATGTGTTTATTCAAATTGGAAATAAACACATTCAAATTGGGAATAAACACATTCAAATTGAGAATAAACATATTCAAATTGGTAATAAATACACATTCAAATTTGAATTCAATTTGAACATGTGTATTATCAATTTGAACTTGATTATTCTCAATTTGAAGTTGAAAAGGTATAGTAATCTATTGCAAATCAATCTGTACCTACATTCAACTCGTTAGGGCGGAATGCATAATCTAGTATGAACCCTACTCTAACTGAACGAAAAATGACCACTCTATTTTTAAACAAAAATGACAATGTCAATCGGATACCTAACCCTACGTCGGATGTTGCTAACAAAACAAAAATAAATAATAAACGATACCTAAATCCTAACAGGAACTTACATGTAAGTTGTTACAACAAAACTCAAATGGATTTCGATAAACGGAAACGTGAAATAGAAAATTCTGAAGCGAAACCAAATGTCAGATTATCATGTCGAAGCAACAACCAAAGTACACAATTGTAGATAACTAAAATGTAGACTCAAAACACAGGGTTCATACCATCCTAACAAGTAAGTGTGACAAACAATAAGAATTAATAACCAGTAATAAAGGTCGTAGGTTTGATAATGAAATGACGGGATCAAGGACGGGAGGTAACCAACAATTTATTTATACCTTAAAACTAAGTAAAGCTCCATAAAGGAGAATTAAGCAAGCGACATGGCTAGCCGATATGCTGGCAACGCTCTTAGCTCACTAGTGTTTACAAAATAAATTTCTAAGTTTGTGCCTAAAGCGACAAAAGTGACTCTAATGCCCAGTTGCACTAAGCCACGATTAATTAATCCTTGTTAATTTCTATAAGAACAATTATTATAACAATAGTCATGAGAATGGTTTCTATAGAAAGTAATACGGATTAATTAATCGTGGCTTGGTGCAACTGGGCATTAATTTTGAAATATGGGCCGAAAAGACATCTAGCAAGCTAAGACAGGCAGGTAATAATCATATAGAAATTTCAAAAGGAGTGTTATGCACTTTGGCATAACACTAACGAATTTCCAAACAATTCATTTGAAAATCCGACATTCTTTAACTGATAATTAACCTCATGTTAATGTGGACGAATGACATTTTAAAACCAAGATCACATGAACCAATCACAACAATCTTTAACTGAAAAGATTGCATGGTAGTTTTGTTGCTGCTGTCAATTTGACAGATACACTATTATAATTCATTCGGTTAATTAATTCTCCAACCGAAGATCATTTGTGCTCTTGTCTCTCTCTTGTCTGGCAAGATTTTTATTTTTTTTTTTTCGCAGTGATTGCTAAAGGCAATTAAACTCGACCAAATTCTTGGGAAAAGATTAAATTGATCTCGTTTAATTGCCAAGCAACCAATGCTCATGCAAAATAAAAATCTTGCCGACAAAAGTTGGAGTAATCATGATCTTACTGCTGAAAATTATCTTCGTACATTTTCAGTTTATCTAATACATAAAAAAAAAAACATCAATGATGACATGCATCGGAATTTAACCCGTCTCGATTATGCAGGGTGGGATTAAAGTATGGAATATTAAAAAACGCGACCTTAATATGTGCGATTCACCTTCCGACTTTCACTTGTTTTGTAGTTATGACGTCATCACAAAAATTTTAAATGACAACATACATTTTTCTTAGTGGAATCCGATAGTGCTTTTTCTACCCTTTATGACCGTGCAAAAAAATCATAAGGTTCCACTAAAAAAATTCTGAGAAAAATCGATCTAAAAATTTAATGTTGATATTATCCTAGATAACAAATAATTCAGACCATAAACGGTACATAAATTTCTTGTTGTAGTACCTTTCGTTTTTATCTTACAACCTTTGTAGCGTACTGAATAATCAAGATACCATGATATTACTAGTAATAATAATGTTCAGCTCGATTTTTCTCTGAATTTTTTTTATCCAAACATGATTTTTTTGCACGGTCATAAAGGGTAGAAAAATCACTATCAGATTCCACTAAAAAATGTATGTTGGCATTTATTTTTTTTTTATGATGACGTCATAACTACAAAACAAAAGTTGGAAGGTGTGAACCGCACAAATAAAATCGACTTGTTTCAGCGTTTTTTTTTTTTTTTAATTGATCGAGTTCGCTATTTTTTAAAATATTCCATACTTTAATCCTGCCCAACATTAAATTTTCAGATCGATTTTCCTCAGAATTTTTTAGTGCAACATTATGATTTTTTGCACGGTCATAAAGAGTAAAAAAATCACTATCGGATTCCATTAGAAAATATATGTTGTCATTTAAATTATTAGTGTCAAATTATTGGTTGAATATGATTGAAATTATACTTATCTTTTATTCTTGAGCAATCAACCAATAAAACTCGAAATTGTAATAAAATATATTTATTACTAATAAAGTAATAAGTATATTTTATTACAATTTCGAGTTTTATTGGTTGATTGCTCAAGAATAAAAGATAAGTGTAATGTCATTTAATTTTTTTTGTGATGACGTCATAAATACAAAACAAATAAGAGTCGGCAGGTGAATCGCACATATAATGTGTATTTTTAAAAAATAAAATCGACCTGTTTCAGCGTTTTTTAAAAAACCGTTTGAGTTCGCTTTTTTTAAATATTCCATACTTTAATCCCACACTGTATAAAGTACGTTCTACAAAACGGGCCGATGACTATAACGACTTCAATTGTGATCTAATCATCAACAAACCATATATATTACACCTTAATTTTTTCGTGTATTGTTGTACAGCATTTTAAGTACTTTTTATCGATATAAACTGTTAGTAGGGTTATACTATGAAATTTTGCAAAAAATGCGAAAAACTGAATTACTAGTAGGCTGTTAAATCCGGAATTTTCTGACACAAACAATTGTTGACAATAATTAAGCAAACGTAAAACAACTGCGTCACTTATTTGACGTTTCAGAGTGCCGAAAGAAGTTCGTTTTGTTTACTGTTAGCAATCCCAAAATGGAAAATACATTAATGAACTAGTAGATATGTTACCCGTTTATTTTAAATGTCAGAAAAATAGTGTTCAAGCGCAGAGGTTTTTTGCTGATTGTTTTCCCGACATAATTGCTCCAAATACACACTCAAAATAAACTTGTAACATATCTACTAGTTGTTTTACGCTTGCTTAATTATTATCACAAATTGTTTGCTAAAGAGAATTTCAGATTTAACAGCCTACTAGCTCAAGCCACTATTTTGCGCTTTTTGAAAAAATTTCATTGTATAACCCTACTAAAAATCTAGACTGGTGAAAAGGGCGTCCACAAACTCGGCACTAAAAATGAATTTAATCCAGGGACCTCTCGTTCTACCTGATATAGACACATAAACTCGGCACTGCTACGAAGCTCATTAACATAGATAAGATAATGGCCGTACATGAACTGGGCACCAAATGTTAACCTACCTGTAACAGGTACATGAATTCGGCACTAGTGCCTGAAATAAAAAATAATTTTCCGTTGACAAAATGAAAACGGGAGATTTCCTGTGAGTTAAGGCGCTCTATATGACTTTTTACTAAGTCTTCTTTTTCGCACTGCAGGATCACGTATTTTTACGACTTCCTTTAAACTTTGATGTTTAATATAAGTTTGTGTTTGGAATTGTTTAACAATTTCTATAAACGAAAATAAGTCCGGGTGGTTGGTATAGAAATTAAATTAAAATTAAATGTGGAGTGGAAAGACTCACATATGCGTGGGGTGTTCTGCCCATAATTTAGGTGGAAAATATGCTTCTTCTCCAATATAAGTGTCCACAGGATAGTCAGCATACGCCCTAACACTGTCGTCCCGGTTGAATTTCACCGAAGTCGAATGCGAAACAGTCCCCGACATCACTTGGATGTAAAAATGTCAGCCCAAAAGTATATTTAAGCCATTTACCTTTTTATCTATAATCCCTTACTTGGTGCCGAATTCGAGCAGAGGATTATGATTATAGGTGCAATTAGTTTAGTGGCAATACACATTACAAAACCATTAATCTTAATCCGCACCAAGGTGCCGAAATCGAGTAAGGGATTATAGATGTAGGTACTACTTAAAGTACTTAGTAAAGTACTTAAAATGTTCTACAAGATTAAAAAAAAATATACCGTTCAATTTATAAAAATTGTGACGTCACAACAAATAAATGAAGGTGTTTAAAAAAGAATTTTTTTCGCCAAGTTGTAGCTAAGACTGTCTCATTTAATAATATACAGTCCGTTCTACAAAATGGGCCCGAGACTATAGCGACTTCAATTGTGATTTAATCACCAACAAACCATATACAGGGAGGTGCATAAAAAACGGACAGAGCTGTAGTATCGTTATTAGTCATCCGATTTTCAAAATTCAAAAACCGCATTGAATTGTTCAAAGCCCGCTATAAACTGGCAGTAAATAATATGTTTGATCAAACCGTGATTAAACAAAATAAGACGGTTTGATCAAAGTAGGTAGATCTTCCTGAAATTTTGTATAGGACCACAATTTCTTATTATGAACGACTTTTCTTAGTAAAATTTTGCCGTATCATGGATTAGTTGGATTAATTTGTTCATTTCATTCATCTTTCTATTAAAATTGTAAGGCCGTTTTTCTTGATTTTTTCTTATGCTATTTAAAATTGTATACCGTTGAAAATAGAATTAAAAATCATAACGAAATAAAAAATAAAAAATATAGGTTGCCATTTAAATAAAATGGCGATGACGTCATAACAAATAAATGAAGGTGTTTAATAAAGAATTTTTTTCGCCAAGTTGTAGCTAAGACTGTCCCATTTAATAATATATATGGTTTGTTGTTGATTAAATCACAATTGAAGTCGCTATAGTCTCGGGCCCATTTTGAGGAACGGACTGTATATGGTTTGTTGAATAAACGCCAATTATGTCTCACTTTATAAGATTGACTTATCTTCTAGTAGGATGATTTTGTGGATGGAATATTGCAAGTGCCCAATGGAGCACCAAATATCATTTCTTCATGATTAATCCCTACTGAATATATTTTTTATTTTTTTGCAGAAAGTAATGTAATTATATGTAACTGACATTTTCTTAACAATTTCTTTTGCATTCAAGTTAGAATATAGTAAAATTTATTTATGTTACGTAAAAATTTAGTATGATGTTTATTATATTCATGAGTTGTAACCCAATTTTTAGAACACTAATGTATAACATGTCCCTTTTAATTTCTACGTAATTACTTCATAAACGAGAAATGTTATGTACTACAATGGCTTTCAATTTTTTATATATTTTATTTTCGTATTGCCACTAAACCGATTGTGTTCTAAAAGATGTAACATATAAACACTACGGACACAATTGTATTTTTGAGTGCAATCCACGTGCAATAGTCCTATCGTGGAAGTATCACGGTACTGGAGTCGGACGGGATCAATAGATTGGTTGTCGGTGACCTTGACCCGACCTCCAGCAGCATCCATCCTTCTCTCCCGCGTCTGCCGAAATTACGACTCCCAGGACCCACTAGGAGTGACGTTACCCCACCACTTTTTTGTGATAAAAGATTTTAGTTATATTTTACAACGGCGCGGCGCACGGTGGTTCAAGGACAGTAGATTTGAGAAGTAGTGAATTTAAATGTTATTTGTAGCAAATAATTGGCTAAATAATGAAACTTTGTAAAAAATTGTATTTTATAGACCTCACCTATGTTTGAATATGATTACTACTACAATCAGGCATAAATAAGATTCATGAAGACTTTATATGGAGCAGCGAGTAGCTACAAGCTCATGTTTTGCATATTTAATCCTTATTATTCCTACAAATTTCAACTGCTACTTTTTGCTACTTTCTGGGAAAGTGGTGATTAAATAAAATAACGCGCAATTGTCCTCAGGATCTCAAGATTTGGAGGGTGTGTTGTCGAAACGCCTTTAGAATGGGCCCATTGTACATACTATCCCTTAAGAGCATCTCCCTGCTCCCCATTAATCCTCAAGCCAACCGACAATGTCGATCTTTACTGGGATGCTAATTAATGATGTTTATTAATTAATACACTATTGGTGGAAGTTTAAGAGTTGGGAGGAAAAAGAAAGAATAATGAAGGAAAAGAGTAGGCTAAGAGGGGGGAGTCTTCAGTGCCCAATTGCAAAATTCAACTCGATTTTCGTAATCAGCTTCATATAGTTCTTGATGAAGCTGAATATGATAAGCATGAAAATTATTTTCTTTTAATGTCCATTGAACGGATCGCTCGCTGATTCCAACAATCCTACCAATTTCGCTCTGACTGATATTGGGATTTTCTGTTGCTGCCAGCAATGTAAACACCTGATTTTCCTCTGTCCTTTTTCGTTTCGTTTGTGCAGACTTTTTATACTGGACACTTCCTGATTCCAAAAAACGGTTCAGTAAATTATTCAAACTTCTTTCGTCTGGATGTCTTCTGTCGGGATACTTTTGTGCATACGATCTTTTTGCTAACAAACAATTTCTTTCACATTCACCTAACACAAAAATCATATCAATAAGTTCTTCTTTAGGGTAATTCATATTTTCTGACAAACAAAATGCAATTTTATTGAAAATTAATTGTACTAAGTACAAATTTTTGAAAGTAATACTCCATTCACAGTTTATTATTTTGTAAAAACTATAGCAGCATGATATTTCTACCTTCTTTTCAGACAGACATGATGGAAAAGTGTATTATTTGAACATATTTTACTATTTTTGCTGTTTTTTAGTAAACGGCTAAACACAGCCAGGTGGTCGTTGTACGAAAAATCTTCAGAATTGAATTCTACAAATACTCATGTAAAAATATACAGGGTGTTCCATTTGAAAAACATGAGAAAAATGAAGATGAATTTCTCGTAATGTCGTAATGAATTTTAAACACCCTGTATATTGCAATGACACAAAAGTTTGTCTGAAGCATCCGGCAAGCCTTGCTAAAAATGTGCCAAATAATTACTCTTAAATTTTACGTTTGTAACCGCAGCGGTTTCTTTAATGTTAGTATGTAAAATTAAGTTTTTTGAAGAAATCGCTAATTACGGCGGAATGCATGAATCAAATTCAAAAAAAAGTTAGATATCAATAGATACCCCCAAAACACTTTGAACTATGCAAACGGATACTAGGTGTCCAATTTAAAAAAATGGCACGTGACCACACAGATCTTTTTCGGGACACCTGTATATTCATAAATAATTTCCTGAAATGCTCATTTATGTCTAGTTAAACGCTGCCTTTGTTAGAAATCTCTATTTGTAACACGAAATGAAAATCGAAGAACGGAGCTACTATGCAGGACCCTGTATACATTGCTTAAAAACCTTGGCGAAATTTGACAGGGTTGCAATGGGCCGATAATTGCTCATATCACCAGAATTACCGTTTTGCAAGACAGGCATAACTCTTGCGATCTTCCAAATATCAGGAAAAGTAGAAGACTTGATGGCTAGGCATATTATCTGTAGAAGCGGGTCAACAAATGCAGTCCGGTAGTTTTTTTATGATGAAGCTTGGTATTAGATTATCTCCAGAATTGCAACCATCTTTTAGCTTACAGATGGACTTAAGTATATCATCCTCAGTGATAGTGTCAAGCAGAAAGTGATTACTACTAGCTGAGCACATAAAAGTTACAGGAGCAGAAGGTGCGCTAAATACGCTGTTAAATTATTCGCCAAAGTCATCAATGATGGAGTGTGGGTTATTATAATGTTACATCACCGAAAAACCTAGATGCAGGAATATGACTGAATCGTCTTATGTCACGAATGAAAATCCAAAATTTCTTTGGGTCATTAGAAATGCTGTTCTCAACAGAATACACAAAACTAGCATAGGCAGCAGACGTTTGCCTCTTAATAAGAGCTCTCAACCGTTTGAATTCCTCCAGTTAAGTTGGACAGTTCAAACGCTTGTTATTTATTGTAGTATCGATGCTTTACTTTTATTTTATATATAATTACTGGAGTAAGCCATTTCAAAATTTATGAAAAAAACACGTTGTTACACACTGTATTCATAAAAAAATATTTTTTTTGACAAAACGATAGTACATTCACATTTTTGAATAAAAACCCTATCATACAAAAAAAGAATCATTGAAATCGGACACATGGTCTAGGCACAAATTAACTTTAAAAATTTGGTTATTTTTTGGTGGTGCGTTAATTCCTTGGAGCAGTGTATTTCTAAGTATTTGCGTTTTAAAATCACCAGTATTACCCGAGACAAATTGTGAGTAGTTGAAATCAGTATATTATGTAGATTGATCATAAACTGCTCAAACATCTCAAAAAAAGACTCAAAATCAATTGCAGATATATTAGGAGGAATGTATAATATAAAAACATGAAACACTGAAAATCTTAGCAAACATTTTTTTAAGAAATAATAAGAGCACGTACAAAGAAACGTTACATTTCTTGCTACTTGTGTCTTGTGTGTGCTCAATGTCGTACTTTAATATCTTATGTGGGCGTAACTTTTGCACCATATGGTCTTACAGGTTAAGTCAGGTCAAGATGTAGCCTAGATTTATATGTTTATGGTGACTATTAATACCTACGTGTTCATTGGTTCTTACACTGTATTTTTCGTAACCATAGTTGTAAATTACTTGTCGCCTTATATTGCTTAAAATATATTTTAATGTTATCGCCATCGGCTCTCATATAATTTTACTAAATTAAATATTTTACGTGATTACATGAAACTAATTTATAATCTTGTAGCACGTCGCTCCATATTTTGGGAACAGATTCAATTTTACCTTATTCCAAATGCTACAAGAGGTTATAAAATATTGCGATAACTGAATATTTTTAATACAGTTTAAATTCGGAGAGTTGGTTAATTTATTTATACAACAGAACTAAATAATTTTTGGGTTAAAAACCATGGATAAATTATACCGAATAAAGAAATAAATACTCTATTCAGTTAATCCTCGACAGTTTTATAATAAGCAAGATAATATTTATATTTTCTATAATTGGTCCAGTACTTGTTTGCAGACAATCTAACTAAATACCCCCTTGGAATATGGGATTACTGGTCTACTGGCTTAGTCAGCAGGCTAGTAATCTCAAAGTCTATGCTTCAAGTCTTAGTGGTGGACATTTATATTACAAATTTAAGTTTATAATGTTTCTGACTTTGCATTGGTCTTCCGACCAATCGGATTACGTTTTCCACGTTTCCCTAATCTGTGCAGCATTTGCTGAAATGGGCTTTAACATCGGTAAGAGGGTCGCGGCCACAACTAAATCCCTCCCTCTCAGTCTAGTTAAGTTCTTTAAGAACTTGGGACAAGTGGTGAGAGTGAATGAAGGGAGAAACAAAAAAAATTAAGAATTTCAATTCAGTAAGATATGTTCATAACAACACATCAACCCATACATTGACATTGATATTCCTGTATTAGAATGTTTATAACAAATAAATATTTTCATGTTTCATTTAATCTATTTATTTCATATATTTCATTTATTACCTAATGTTTAACATTTCTTTTCTTTTCATACTACATATTTTATGGTCTTTCATTAATATGTTTTTATATACAGGTCCTGCATATGAGCTCCGTTCTGCGATTTCGACCAAAGGCTGTGTTTAACTAGCGGTAAATGATCATTTCAGGAAATTATTTTTGAGTATACAGGCTGTCCCGAAAAAGATCTCTGTGGTCGCATGCCATTTTTTTAAATGGGATCTAGCATCTGTTTGCATAGTTCGAAGTGTTTTGAGGGTATCTGTTGATATCTAACATTTTTTTTTTTTAATTCGCAATTAGCGATTACTTTAAAAAACTTAATTTTACGTACTACCTTTAAAGAAACCGCTGCGGCTACAAATTTAAAAGTAGTTATTTGGCATATCTTTCAGCAAGCGTTGACGGATGCTTCAGACAAAGTTTTGTGTCATTGCAATATACAGGGTGTTTAAAATTCATTACGACATTACGAGATATCCGTCTTCATTTATCTTATTTTTTTCAAATGAATCACCTTGTATATTTTTACATGAATATTTGTAGAATTCAATTCTGAAGGTTTTTCATACAATGACCAAAATGGTGTTCGTGTTTGTTTAAATAGAAATGGACGACATTTTGAAAACTTTTTGTAAAATTAGTTATTTGTTTATTCATACTTATTTATTTTATTATGAATTAAATGTTACAAATAAAAATGTTGGTGATTTTTTATTAAACGGCTAAAGACAGCCATATGGCAGCAGAATTGAATTTTACAAATATTCATTTGAAAAAAGTGAGAAAAATGAAGACGAATGTTTCGTAATGTCGTAATGAATTTTAAACACCTGTATATTGCAATAACACAAAACTTTGTCTGAAGCATCCGTCAACCCTTGCTAAAAGATATGTCAAATAATTGCTCTTACATTTAATATTTGTAGCCGCAGCGATTTCTTTAAAGGTAGTACGAAAAATTAAGTTTTTTGAAGTAATCGCTAATTACGGCGGAATGCATGAATCAAATTCAAAAAAAAGTTAGATATCAATCGATACCCCCAAAACACTTCGAACTATGCAAACAGATACTAGGTGTCCCATTTAAAAAAATGGCACGTGACCACATAGGTCTTTTTCGGGACATCCTGTATATTCAAAAATATTTTCCTGAAATGCTCATTTATCTCTAGTTAAACGCTGCCTTTGATAGAAATTTCTAATTGTAACAGGAAATGAGAAATGGAAGAACGGAGAATGGATGCAGGACCCTGTATATAATAATATTGCTGAAAACGTGTTACTTAATAAATTGATTAACTTCCAATCAATGAAATGTATGTTGGATCTTTACCAATGCATAAAAATATATGATTATGATTTATTATATATCATTTTTAACAGATTATTGATTAGTAACGAATGTGAATGTCTTTGAAAAGTATCGCCTTATTCGTGAAGTAATTTATTTATTTATTTATTTTTTTTTTTTTTTGCAGATACTACTAACGACAGCTCAGGTTCTATTAACACGTCTTCACCTGTCAACAAAAGGCGAGGTTTCGGCAGGTAGGTTTTTAATGCATTTAATAACATTCTCTTTTAAATTAACTTTAGAAGTGCTAAGTTAGTTAATGTTAACATGTTGTTAATATTATCCTAAATCAAGCGAAAAATATTTAAATACAATTTCAGTTTGTTTCCAGTTATTTTATTTAATATTTATGTTCCTCTTAAATAATATAAAGCTGCTTTTAAAAATAAATTAATTTTATTAGTTTATTATAACGAAAATGCATAGTATAATCCTTGTGAAATATTTATTAGTTAAGTCTGTATATACTGGTAAGTTTGACCTAGGCAAGTTAAATCTTTAGTTTTCGAACTACCGATTAATAAAATCTGTAGATTAAAATTAACTGACGTTTCACCAAACAAGTTGTGATTTTTAATTTAATCTCAGGTTAATTAATGTTTTTGTTTGATTTTTTAGAATTATATGATCAAAATTGGTAAAATACTGTTTCTTGACATGTTATTCTTTTATATAGTCATTTTGTCCATTTAAGTAGCCTTAAAAGTCAATTTTCATCACATGAAAATATTTGAGTTTAAGTTGTAGATATAAAGTTTAACCGACGAAAAATCTAGGAATTATTTTAGTCGTGTGATTTAACTACAGTTAAATCTTAACCTTGTTTGGTGAATTGCATTTTCAAAACTAACTACTGATTTAGTAACAAGTTTAATAAAATCTACAATACGGGCCCTAGTTAGACATTTCTTCCATAAATATTCAGTCACTTATGTCGAGTTGCCCCAAGGCAAATTACACTGGTTTACAAATAAAAAAAAAAAAAATCTGTGCATTAGGTGCCACTATATTTTTCTTATGTACTTTGACCCGCTAAACTCGAAAATTACATTAAATCATTTTTTTATGGATACGTTATCGAGATATGAATTTTTTATTATTTTTTTTTGCGGAGGTTGTTCGATTATTTGAAGCATATCTCGAGTTAAGAACGACCTGTCTCGCCATTAGGCATATCAAATTAAAGATAATCGTCTCACCAATAAATGTTACCAACATTGTTTTTCAGTGGCTTCAGTAGTTCAGTGGTGGGGCATCATATGACAATTTTTTTGCCCAAATCAAAATCAAAAAGTATAAATCGTGGAAATATACCCAGTTTCATATTTTTTATGTAGAGTTTGCACTTTTAGGAAGAGAAAAAGGTATTTAGGATGAAAATCTATGTAGAAATGTTGAAGTTATGATCAATTATATTATGTGATAAAAATTCAATATGTTCTATATTTTTGTATTTTTAGTACAATATACAGTATAATATGAGATTATTAGAATTAATTTTGGCTCCTACTTTGTTCTCTGTATATTTTGGAATCATTTTCTCTTGTGAGGAACCAGGTATAATCTCCCGTCATTCCTTCATTCCAAAATCCCTGGTAGCGCCGCTCAATGTTCATTTCTTGGTGGAGTCTTTCACCATGCTCGTCGCTAATGTCACAGAAATTTTTAGGGGAAAAAGAATCGCGTAAGAATGCAGAAAATGAATCTTCAGAGACATATTTACGCCTGTTGGAAAATTTAAAAAAAAAATGAATGAGATATAAATATTTTTCCCGAAGAATCTCGGTGACGAGAAATGAAGACGTTGAGCTGCGCTACTAGGGATTTTCGAATCTGGCTCCTCGTATGAGGAAAATTATTCCGACCATAATCCCAGAATGGATCGCCAGCTTAGATGGTCCTTAAATGTGTGGGGTGGCATTATTAGGTGACACTGTATTTGGTCCTTATTTCTTTGACAGCCATTTAAATGGTGAAGCGTACCTGCATTTTCTGAGAAACGAACTACCAAATTTTTTACAACAGCTGCCACTTGCCAGAGAGAGAATATGGTTGCAACATGTGTGTACCCGCTAATTATACGAATGCAGTGAGGAAACATTTAAATTAATTTTTTCCAAATAAGTGGATATGGAGAGGCGGACCGCAGTAATGGCCAGCAAGATCACCCGATCTCACTAAAATGGACTTTTATATGGAAATACGAATGACATTGTTTATCCGGAACTACCAATTATTGTAGAAAATATGGAGGAACGTATTCGAAATGCGCTTCAAAGTATTACAGCCGATATACTAAGAAGAGTGGAAAATTCTTTTAAAAATCGTGTTCTTGTTTGCTTAAATAGAAATGGAAGACATTTTGAAAACTTTTTGTAAAATTAGTTATTTGTTTATTCATACTTATTTATTTTATTATGAATTAAATATTACAAATATAAATGTTGGTGATTTTTTAGTAAACGGCTAAAGACAGCCACATAGTCGTTGTATGAAAAACCTTTAGAATTGAATTCTACAAATGTTCATGTAAAAATATACAGACGGATGTCTCGTAATGTCGTAATGAATTTTAAACACCTGTATATTGCAATGACGCAAAACTTTGTCTAAAGCATCCGTCAACAAATAATTACTCTTAAATTTAATATTTGTAGCCACAGGGGTTTCTTTAAAGTTAGTACGTAAAATTAATGCCCAGTTGCACAAAGCCACGATTAATTAATCTGTATTACTTTCTATAGAAACCATTGTCATGACTATTGTTATAACAATTGTTCCTATAGAAAATAATCGAGGATTAACTAATTTGCGTTGGTGCAACTCGGCATTAGTTTTTTAAAGTAATCGCAAATTGCGGCGGAATGCATGAATCAAAAAAAAGAAAGTTAGATATCAATAGGAACACAAAACACTTCGAACTCTGCAAAGAGATACTAGGTGTCCCATTAAAAAAAATGGCACACGACCACACAGATCAAAAATAATTTCCTGAAATGCTCATTTTTCTCTAGTTAAACACTGCCTTTGGTCGAAATCTCTTAAGTGTAACAGAAATTGAGAAACCGAAGAACGGAGCTCATATGCAGAACCCTGTATAAGAAAAATATAGTGGCACCTAGAGCGCAAAATGGCTGTAAACTAGTGTTAGTTAATCTTCAATTTCCTATCGAAACAGTTAGTATAACCACTAGTAGATCCGTGAATACGCCTAATCTATCAAACGCCTAATCTATCAAACGCCTAATCTATCAAACGTCTAATCCATTAGACTAACCTACTAACCTCAATGACCTTTTAGAGAGACTGGTAGAAATATGAAACAATATACAGCAAGAAAAAACCAGAAATTTAATTTTAAGTATGCCACGTCGTTATCAAACAGTGATTCGTGCTAGAGATGGTGATACTCGTTATTAATTGTATTGTAGGTTAGGTACTGTTAAATAAGAATTGTTAAAAAACTCTTATTAAAATGTTGATAGTTTTAGTCTAAATTTTGCTTTCCTCCATTGATATTCATATTGTATTTAATGCTCTTTCCATTACCGACTAGTATGTTACAGTTTTTAGAAGAAATTAATATAATCACAATTTTGTATGAGTTGCGATAATTTCTTGGAGCAGTATATTTAGATAATTTTTTACTGACATATTAGTGAATATTCTGCAAATATTCTTATATCTGCGAAATTTCATTCTTATATACTTGATAATTTTGTCATTGAATGCTAGGATAACACATCCTTACTTACCCTAACAACAACTGATTAGTATTTGCTTCGACTGTATTAATAAATATAAATAAATAATAATATTTCCGTATTTCTAATCAAACATACTAAGAGTGCTTGTATGTGCGATTGTTTTCTTGAGGTTTTTTTTTTTTTTCTAAAATAGAGATGAAATTACACTTCTGTATTTATTATTCGTAACGTTGTTGCTGTGAAATAATTATTTCGTAACGATCTACCTTCGTGTTCCGTCATGAAATAGGGTGAGGTTAGTCGGACAACACGCAACAGCCATTTTTTGAAATATACACACTATTTCCGCATACGCTTAGTTTTCTTGCATCTACTAAAGCTATTGGTTGAAAAGGGATATATCGTGTGACACTGTTATCATTAGCCATTCAGTAAAAAGGTTAATTATTCATTTTATTTATAAAGATGATTCTCAAATATAATTTTAACTGTTTTCTATATAAAATTTATTCAATTTCCCCGTAACCAAGTGTGTTAAAAATGTAAATATGTTTTTATTATTCATAAATTTCAACATGTAGTGAAAGTGTCTTATTTAAGCAACGCGCATATTTTAACAATACACTCGGAATTAAATAAATACCATCTATAAACCAGTAAGTAACGATTTTAGGCAAGTTTATTTAAACATTTTTAACTGCTTTTCTTCGTTGTATTCGAATATAGTTTTGTTTACTGTCAAATTCCTGGTTATAGAAAGATACCAATATTATATTTTTACCAATTTAATTAAACTGGATTATAAAATGTATGACTAATGAACTAAAGAACAAATAGAAATTGATTACCACTCAATTTTGCTATCGTATTTGTCATATCTGAATTTTTGCGTTCTGTTATTTGTGTTGAAAGTTATTCGAGTAAGGCTTTATATTTCACATAATAAGGTACATGTAATAATATACATATCTACATATAACTATGATAATAATTAGTCGCAGCATTCTACAGTCCGTTCTACAAAACGGGCCCGACACTATAGCGGCTTCAATTGTGATTCAATCACCAACAAACCATATATATTATTAAATAGGACAGTCTTAGCTACAACTTGGCGAAAAAAATTCTTTATTAAACACCTTCATTTATTTGTTATGACGTCATCGCCATTTTTTT
>JAFFZR010011014.1:0-16742 GCA_018397195.1 Lethrus apterus | reverse complement strand
GCAAAGTGTTAAATGTAACTACTCGTTTTCGAAAAAGTAGTAAAAATACTTAAAAAATTAAAATTCATAGAAATATCAAATTTAAAGTGTAATTTTTTCGAATCCGGTCCTAGTGATTTTACTTAACTCAACCCTGTGTACCTAATTAGTTTCTACATTGTCCACCATGCGCCACTGCGCAGTTTCCTGCGCGAGATACAACTTTGCCTCAAAAAGATCAAAGGTTCCGACAGAAGTAGGTATATATATATATATACTGTGGTAATAGTGACTACGACAGATTTTCTGTAAGCAACAGATGCGCGCTCAGAATCGCAATATTTCTGCAAGTTCTTACAGACGCTACAGATCTACGTTACAGACCGTACAGATGTGCACAGAATTGACCCATAGACTTTGGTCTGTAATCTGTACTTATAGTAACCGGCGATTTTTCAAAAATTTCGTTATAACCAAAATAGTTTAAACAAACATCGAAAATAAAAAATGTAAGTTTTTCTTAAATTTTCCAAGTCGGACAAAGAGAGCAGGAAAATAAAAACAATAACTTTAATTGAAACTACCTATATTAATACTTTAATTCAATAAATAGAGTTTGCACTATTTTTCTTAAAATTTAGTAAACGTTAAAATTTCACTATGAGGCCACAAGAATTATGGCCATTTTACATTATTAAACAACAATCTAAAAATGTTACAAATGCAAAGTGAAAGTAATGAATATTTGGTCCTTAAAATTCATACTAGGTAATCTAAGCAAAAAATTCGCATTTGCTGGACATTTCATATTCAAGCTCTTCATTTTTGTACATCTCTATGAGTTTCTGAACGTCATGAGATAACATTTCCAACTGCTTATCGTGCTTAATCTTTAATTTTTCTTTTTCCTTTGCCTGCTTCTGTTTTTTCGTTTTTATTTCATCCACAAATCTCTTTGTGTTATTTTGTTGCTTTTCACGCAACCTTCGGTCTTTTTCCTGCTTCGTTTTCAACGTTTTGTCGTTATTGATCTGAAATATATGAAATGTAGTTATCACCAAGGTTTCTAACGTTAATTACCTCTTTCGATGTTTCAACAGAAATTTTCGCCTGCTTTGCGTTCATTTCTTTCAATTCACGTTCATGTTTTGCCTCTAACTGTTTCATTTGACCAGCTTGCATGAGTTCCATATGTTTACGCAAAGTATCTCGTTGATCATCTAACTGATTTCGTAGAAATTCCCATTCTTGTTTTCTATGACGTTCCATAAGTTCACTCCACTGAAGAGTTTGCTCTGTCACGAGTTTTCGAACTGAAGAATCGTTTGCTAAATCATTTTTGCTGAAAATATTGCACTTTATAAATATAAATAATTATGTTTTATAAATATACTAACTTTTTTCCCTTGACTAGTTTATCGATAGCACTACACTGAGCTTTCTGCATTGACATTTTTTCTTTGGTTTGCTTCTTTTTTAAAGTGTCATACTCTTTCTGTTGCTTTTTTGTTGTTTTTTGAAAACCTTTATCTTGTCTTATGGATTCAATAGTAATGGGATCAAACACCAATGGCTCTAAAATATTTTATTTTATAATTGCTTCAACAACTTTTAAAGACAAACCTTCTTTCTTTTCTTCTTTTTTCTCAACATTATCGCCTTTATTATCAGTAACCTAAAAAAATTGAACATTTTTATAACAACATTCACAAGTTTATACAAATACCTCAATTCCCATAGAACTCATTTGTTCATTTTGTTTCTGTTGAGCCCCCATGAAACCCCTTGGATCGCTTAAAGCTGCCATGAAATCTTCAAATCCATCAGGCACATAAATTTTTAATTCAATATTGCAGAACAACATTGGCAACGACATTGGAAAATTTGCTTCAGTTCTTAAAGATATATGACGAAAACCGGCTTGTAGACCATCTAGTGGAAGGATGCGTTGACCCAAAAGCTTTCCTACAATTCACAAATCAACAAAAAGTAATATTTTGTCGTTAAAACGTACCATTTTCATCATAGACACCAAACCGTAACACGGCCAAATCAGGTAAGACTACTTTCCTGAAGAGAAAAGGTTCTTCATTATAAACCGGATTTAATCCATTTGCAGGCACCATTCGAGTTCGAAATTCTTTTCTAATTGTATCCGTTGGCAAACCATACATATCAACTTCAACGTAAGTTCCAACCTATCAAAAATCAAATGAATTGTATGCGATTTAATTAAAATAGTTACCTTCTTATCAGATAAAAATTGGCCAGCTATAACTCGAACTGAGCACTGAGCTGCGATAACGCCATCAACTGGACTTTCAGCAAAAGGATCAAAAGTTCGATCTGCTCTTCGCATAAAATCAGGCTTCAACAAATAACCACAGTTACCATTATACTCAAATTTTCCCTGATTTAATTGCATGGGCAAGTCTGACGTTTGAAAGTTCAATGACACCATCTGACAACCAGCATTCCAAAATCCCTGTTTCATAAATTTATAAGTAGTGTTAATTGCTATTAAATGAAAACCAAACCTGAGGCATATAATTTGAAGAATTTGCCCTGGTTCCGCTAGGATAAATACGGGACATTTGCCTTTTGTTATAATTAACAAATTCGATGGCCGACGATTTCAAATAGCCTAATCCAGCAGGTTCGGAAAAACTAGACATGTTATGATGAACATTCTTTTCTAAAATTAAAAAAAAAAAATACAGTTGTTATTAATTATGTTGACACACATACTCTCTGCATTGTCAAAACTTTGAAATTTAACAGGTTGGGCGTAATTGACCATTGAACTTAACCATGGATGAACTTTTGTTGTGGAACCAACGTAACCAACTGGTGGTGGTGCATCTTCACCTCCTGCACTTGCTTCTACAGTTGGAACCTAATATTAATTTTAGTATAGGGATCTTGCAATTATTGATCCTTACCTCTGATGGCACATCAGCAGGAAACAGTCTGTCTGCTGATAGTGCACTAGCGTCTTCTTTTTCTTCATCTTCAATTACAAACTGTCCTTGTTTAAACAACTCCAATTCTTGTTTTTCGACTTCTGGTGGCAGTCTACAAAAAATTGCATAAACGAAGTGCGAAATCGGTAATATATTTACCTTTTATTTTTGATTAAAATTTTTTTCTTTAACAAACAAGGAGGTGGTAAAGGAGCACCTGGTTCCAATGGGTAATCTTCTAATGGTTCCTTCAATAGTAAATCTCCGAGAATTTCATCACAATACTTAGCCAACTTATACTGTTGTGCTTTACAACAGTGATTTTCAAAAGATAAAATGACTGGATACTCAGAAGTTACAAATGCTGTATCACGAATTGCATAAATAACATCTTTAAATAAGATGTCAGTGCACATTGCTTTTCCGTGCGTTATTATGGGTTCTTCATCTTCGCCTTTTCCTAAAATTATCATAAAACTTATTGCAAAGAATACTGCAACTTTTGATTCATACCATCCCAACAGTCAAGCTCAACACATCTACATCCGGCGAGTAGAACTTGCCGATACATTTCAACCGAGGATTTTCCTCCAAACTGTCGACCGGATAGATAAGTGTTATGACTAGAATTTATATAATAAGCACAAAGTGGCAAATCCATTTCCATGTATATGTCTAAACGATCCAAAAATACGGGTGCATTTTCATCAGACATAAGATAACTAAAATAAAATTTTTACAATTTATTTAAATGTTTTTAATTTCATCCTAACCGAATTAAACCATCTTTAGTGAGTCGCTTTTGCTCCTTTGCCGAATCATCTTGCTCATAGGTATTTATAATCTCAACAGCTCTTTTCTCATCGTACAATGGATACAATATTTCATTTAGCCGAGGATCTCTTTGTTTCTCATTTAAAAAGTTAATAAAACGCTCCAGGTTTATAAACTCTTTTCCATTGGCACTAAAAGCAATTGATAATAAAAATTTTTTGGTAATAATACATCATACATTTCTCTGAATAATTCTTCGATATCGTTTCTGGGACAGATTTTATGATACAATGCATAAAACTTATCAAACGTAAAATCATCTTTCTCCATTACGTCATTTTTGCCGCTTGGTAATCCCATCTCTGATAAACACTGATAAACAAGTTTCTCCGTCCTACCAGAAGCAAACGTTCGGGACACTATCTTGACTGGTACTTTGCCCTTAGGATCCACCAAAAAACACAAACGCATCCAACTGAAATAATTCTTAATTACTGTAAAGAAATTAACTCAACTGAATCATATGTTAACAATTTTATTTTCATTTTGTTTTGTCTATTCAGTAAATATTTTAAAAATTAGTAATTTTGAAAAAATCTTATAAAATAAACTTACAACAAGAATATTTCTTATCGAACTTAAAACCTGAACCAAAACACGTTGCATGATGGAAATAAGTAAAAAGCATACCGATAACATTTTAATTTGCATTAAATGCAAAAAATTGTGTATTACATTAAAAATACTTGTTCTTGAATCTTCAGCAACAAGAAACAACATTAATACATAATAAAAATATATGAATATTACTTTTTGTTATTAGATATATCAACAATTAAGATGAAGAAAATGGATAAGTATTAGTCCAAAGGTTGACAATAATCACAAGTTAACTTTAATATCCTTGTGGATAGAAGCACAAATAATGTAATATTACAACATGCAAAGCATTTATTAAATTGATCATTTTGAGTAAGCACATTCAAATATAATTAGTCAAATAAAATCCTTTTTGGACTGTGAGTTTGGGTCTAATATAAAATATTGCATCCTTATAAATAAGTCCACTATAAAAACTAGTGCAATAAGAGTGAAATTTTGAAATTATCAATTTGAAATATCACCTCAAACACTTACTGTTTCATAAGTTGTGTGCGTGGACACACATTAACAATTTTATTGTTATGCGAAATTAGTCTCAAGCCGTCCTGCCAGACCTAAGAATTCATGCAAAGAAAAACGTGCAGTTAATACAATTAGAAAACTCTTGCATGTTAACACAAAACAAATTTCATCACTTCAATGCGTCACGTAGGTGAACATGCAATTTTTTCCTCAAAACAAACACATGCAAATTAAACTGATAACATTAAACTTACTGTTTTTTCAAACATGTCATTGGACAGAAGTTATTGGCTTTGACATTGTGAGTTATTTTTCTTAAGCCGTCCAACCACACCTTTAATTCAGACGTTTAAGATATTGTTGTATTACATATTTTTTCCAAAAAAAAAATTAATTAACTAACAAGGAAAATTCAAAAACCATGCATTTTGGTTAAATTTTTACTTTCATGCAAATAAAAATTGTAATATATTTTTAAATAATTAAACTCCACACCACAAGCTCAAGAATTTAAATTTGATTTCAGTAACTTTAATTAAATTTATTTGTATGCAATTTCAAAACTAAACATGTACCTTTGCAGTTGCAGCATCCGGGCAAACTATGTGTTGATAATTTATATTTATGTAATCTGTTCCACTGCACAATGTTAAAGATTTTTCATCCAAATCGTTTCCGTGCTTAGATTGCAAAGTAGAGAGTAACTTCCGATCCATAGGAACCCCGCCGGCACGGACGTCACTAACCTGGCATAATTCCATAACATCACCTTCCTAAGAAAAGTTAAACGTTTGCCAGAAATAATTTTAATTCGGTGGCGTACCTTTCCATCACTTTTCCAGTAAATGAAGAACCCATACTCGTCAACTTTAAATAAGGCATTTTGCTCAATTTCAATGTTATCTTTTTCCTCAAACCATCTATCGAACACACACCCCACTAAAAGAGGCTCCGGTACTGGAATATGCCAATCAAATTCGAATTTCTTGGTCATATTTACTATGACCTAAACTGACGATTTTTCTATAATTATAACTGAAAGCGATGGCATTACCAGAGTGTTGAAAATGGCAATTTGTTTATCAAATCACATTGTACTCGGTGTCATTATTTACAATTACGTCATATATCAATATGTAAATAATTTGGGCAAAATATCTAATTTTCAAATTACCTAATGTGACAATAGACATAAATTAAAATTGAATTAACGTCTTCTTGACAAAAACATCGTTAATATGAAAATAAATTTGAACTTTCGTTAATGTTATATGAATTAGTTTAATGTTTATTAAGTAAGATTTAAGTTTTAATTAAATATCGTGAAATTACGACTATGACCGAGCGTGTTTATGGGAACTTTAAAAATTAGACGAAAGGGGTCGATAATCAAAATTTAAATTGTGATCAAATTTTAGACTTACCTGTCATTCCAACAACTTTGACACAACTTAAAAGTGCGCAAGGGTTTATATAAAAGATTAACTTAAGCCAATTACACAATTACTATAAATCAATAACTTATGCAACAATATCCCTCCATTTAGTATGTATATTTATTTATTTAATTTTGGATTGACAATAATTCAAATGCATTGACAAATTTATTTAGTTTATAGTTGTTAGTATTATGTACAAATCTTATCCACCATAGTCTTCCTCAGGTGATTCATCCGTTGGTTCACTTTTAATTTCATCCTCAGTCTTTATGTCACTTTCTGTTACTTCATTTTTGTCTTCTGCTTCTGCATTTATTTCTACTTCTTTATCTTCTGTTTTCGACACAGATGTACGCGAGTCCCTCTCAACTTCCATTAATTGTTCCACCTTTTCATTTACATCAACTTCATAATAAATATTTCCAATTATAATCGCACCCCAATCTGACAAATTCAAAAGGAACTGAGCATCCTTGTCAAGGCAATCTCTTTTAGGAATTTCGTAGGCGTGCAACTCACAAAGTTGCTCCAGAATTTTATCAGAAATGTTTCTTATCATTGGAGACACAATAGGAGGAGGTGGATGTTTGAATGCATACCGCATCGCTTTCATCAGTAATTTGCGAAATATGGAATAGGCTTCTAGTTTAGCGGCGGCTTTTTCTCTGTTGATATACTTCTGAAGTGCCTTTTTGTTCTGTACTCGTTTGGCTCGTTTTCTCAATTGTGAAAAGTATAATTCCGTTTCCCTAAAGGAAAATTTCCCTATTATGCACGGTAAAGTTTTAAAATGTTTACAAATACGAAGCAAAATTATAATTGTTTACTACATATTTATGACAACATTAAATTTTGAATTCGGTGCTTACTCAGGAGTCATTGAAAATTCTTCCTGAATTTTTGCCTTTAAAGCTGTCATTCTATCTAGGTCAAATGTGTCACGATATTCTCTCCATGTAGCTAACATCGTCCATTTCTTTGGTTTAGCCAATTCTTCAATTCTAATGTTACATTTAGGCTTTTTGTATCCTCCATAAACTTTCTTTTTGACAGTGGATTGTTGACCGCCTTCGATGAAGTCTAGAAAGTTGTTTTATAATTGAAACTTTAAGTAAAAAGTGTCCATTATACAGTTGTGAACTTTTTGATGAAAGCACATTTGGTAAACTTACCTTGATCTTCAGCCATTTTTTGATTTATTATTCACTTAAATTTTGACAAAATCTAAATCTGTCAAATCACAACAAATAAAAACAAAATAATTGTTTCACTTTATTTAATAAGCACATATAAAAAGTTTAAAATTTTAAACAAATCCAATTGTAATTTACACCAGGTTTCTGTATTGAATCAACGTCGTAAGGTACATGCCATATATTTTTATCTTTTTGCGCAGTAACCATATATGGTAAAGGATCCTGAAAATGACATAAGTAATTAAAATAACACAAGTCAACAGTTCACAAACTTTAAACTTTGCCGAGTTCATGTCTGCATATAAAAGTTCACAACGGATTTGAGATAACCAACGATTAAAAAGTTTCTTATGGTAGGAATCTTTCAAAAGAAATGCATGGCTCCTCATCATATCTCTACTAACGATGATAGTGTTTAATCCACTTGCTAAAGCACAATATAAAATATACGGATCATCTTGTGAAAGATTTTCTGTTAAGAAAACAGTTGCATTTTCATTGACAAAGTTCCAATCATACGTTTGCCATTTCTCCATGTGTTTCCTGCCAAAAACTAAAATTCTCTTTCCTTGTTTTTTGTAATGTTTGACAACAGATGCTACCTATAAAATATTTGTTTTAAGTCAAGATAAACGAAAGCAATTTTACTCACCAACATGGTATAAACTTTAACATTTTGCTTTGAACCAACTGCATATGCAACATTAAGACCATCTACAACAACATCAAACTGCTTCATCTTGTCAGTAAAATTCTGAAATTGTTCCAATTCTTCTGGTGTGGTTTTAATGAAAACATTTTTCCCAACAATTACATGTTTGAAAAACGCTTCTTTTAATTCAGCAAACTCTTTCCGTGTCAATGCCATTTTTTCCAACCGTTTATTACAGTTCCTGCACACACCACGTTTTGAAACATACGTTAACTTAGATGAAGCTCCCATTACATTAACTACTTCAGTTATTTTCTTTGCTACATTTGTACTACACTTTACATCCAGATAAGAAAAAAAATCAAATAATCGTTCTAATTTACAAACAACTTCATTACGTGACGTGCTACTTTTAACTTGTTCCAAAATTGAAAAATAAGTTTGATCTGATACATTTCTACTGCTTCCTAAAAACACAATTATAATAATAAAAAATAACAATTTTATTCTCACCTATCATTTCTTCTAGTAAGTTCCAACCGAGATCGTTATCGTTATTTCTAAATGCTGCTTTTGTAACAGCATTATATGACACTGTATTTGGTTTGCAACTGATTTTAATTTCGTCCATTATTTTCAAACATTCTCGCCAATTTTTAGTAGCAGATAAGCCACAAATGACATGTTCACCAGTTATGGAGTCCAGGACATCGTAAGTTTTTCTTAAGTCTACATACCTATAAATATGTCACAGTTAATTAATTAACAAACTGAATTACATACATCGAAAGAATGTTTTCCTCATCTTTTTCATTCACCATTTTCTCATCATATAACGCTTCATACAACGCAAAAAATCTTCCAATCATAGCCAGATTAGGTTTTATGTTCTCCTTCTTTAGAAACTCATAGTAACTCTTTCCTAGATCGTATCGTTTAGCTCCCAAACAGAAACTAACAGTTAAAACATCGATATTATTGTCTGTAACGTGTCGTGATGTATTGAGAATTTCATCACGAATGCGTTTCCAATCGTTGAGTGATTTTATCGTACTATTTGATAAAACTGTAGGCAATACTTCATCTTTGTCGATTTTACGTCTGTACAATTTCGAATCTTGTGATAATTTTAGGTTGGAAAAATTTCTACTTTGTTTTACACAATAAATGTACCTTATTGAACTATCGAAAAATTTCTTAAGCATTCTAACTTATTTATTTAAAAAAAGTATACAAAACGTTGTATGTAATAAACTAATAAATGAACTAATTTGTAAAAAGTGAGAGGTTAGACTTTTTAGGATTATTACAGAAGTCTATAACTAATGGTTGCTTTCATGCTTTCAAGCTTTCATTCATGTTTTGTAGGGGTAGAGGGCATTTCAGTGGCGTCGATATAATTTTTTTACTTTACAAAAAATGTAATTAATCCTTTTGTGTAGGTTTTTATTGAATATAAATTTAATGAGTATTTCAATCCACAAAATTAAAATACAGTACATTCTACATATAAGTTGATTGAATCAAATTGCAAGATATTGCATAAATTTCAATTAATTAAGATATAATGTTACAGGAAATGAAAGTGGACGACAATAACGTAATGACTTGTTCTTTGAACTTCTTATCTGTCGTTGCTTATAATTTATCTGTTATGTATTTAAACATTCTTTTGTGTTTCTTCAGTGACAGTATTTATTATAAATGTGAACTTTAAACACATTTTTTCAAGTGTAAGCACGTGATGATGAATCAGAGTTTCTTAAATTTTGATTCTTCTACATGAGCGTTCTAGAAGGGTTATATATGAATGTAAATCAGTTCGTTAGTGTATTAAATTAAGTTTGAGTGACGTGTACGTGTATTTATATCCTCAATTTACATTGTTACCCCACTAAAGGGATAATTATTCAATAAAGTTTATAAACTACACTACGTTTAATTGAGTTCTTGGTGGGGCTCAAATAAAAAAAAAGTGTAACATTTCGTTGTGATTTCATGCGAGTTATAGATAAGAAAACGAACAAATAATTGTATTTATCAGTACACATAATTTAAATATAATAGACGTATATGCGTATGTGGTTTTGCGCAATTATATGTAGCGGCACTTAGCACGGGGAATCTAGTCGTCAGCTGTATGTACAAGTGTCAACAACTAAGATGGTGCTGCAGATATTTATTTTATTGCTTTTTTCAAATTACTTCGTGTTGAATACCGCCAATTACAATTATGAAAGAGGAAGTTTATTTGGACACGATTCGCCATCAGGAGGAAAACATACATTCCTGTTTAACGCCGAATTCGACGAACCGGTTCAAATTAGCAGGAGGAAACGGGAGGCTCCGACGCCCCCGACAGTAATAACGAAGGATAATGTAACCATTACGGTACGTATTCTTTCACAATTTAATGAAACACCAGAATGTTGTTTACTAATTTCCAATTTGGACCGTTTCCAAATTTTGCCAGTGAGTTAGCGCTTTTTGTTTGTTTTGTCCCATATAAAAATAAAACGACAATCTGTATATGAATGTATTTACAACTAATTACAACACTTTAAAAAGCTTATTTCTTATATTTAGTTTTTAAAGGCGAGAGGTTCGATTCTCCACAGTTTTGGCTTTAATGTCTTTCATTCTTCTCATAGGTATTAAAAAAAATGAGCCGAAAACTATTGCAGAACCCGATATGTAAAACGATAAATGATATGTTCCTGTTAAGTCTCTAAATAAACCAGAAAGAGCAGTCCCAGCTAAAGTAGCTATTCCTTGAAACATTAAAATCATACCTACTGCATTCGTTAACTTTTCTAATCCTAATATGTCGACAATAATAACTGATCTTAACGTTGATATACTCGCTGGAAAGAAATACATGAAAATTGTATAACGATTTTGCTTTAACATACATATTGATAAACCGTATATAGCGGCATATAAAAATTGGGCCCATATTTCGAATGAAATTCCTGATGCTATCGTTGCAATGCCTCCAATAAATAAAAAGACAGCACACACAGCATTTGCTCTTACTTTAGGAAATGATGATATGATACCACACCCTATTCTTCCGATGGTGTTCATCACACCAATCGCTGATAATAACCAGAAAGCTATCTCCTCTGATACACCATTTTGTATTGCCCGATCGGTTATATATACGAAAGGTGTATAAAAGGCATATGCTGTGCATATGGCGTTGATTATTAACATGTTAAATGATGGCGACTTTAATAATCGAAAGTCTAACATTGTTGCTAAAGTTCTTTTTACCGCCTCTGGACATATAATGCATTTAGTTTCGTCTTCTACATCTTGATGTGTCGTCGTCCTTGTTACTGATATGTGGTATTCTAATGCAGATTTTGATTTCTACAAAGAAAAATTATTAAAGTTGATTAGATATTATACAGTGAGATCGAAAAAAAGATTAGTCAAAGTAAGCCATGAACAAAAATCGGCATGTCTTTACTTAAACCACTATTTATTTCTTAATGTCAAATTGACGTTTGTCAAAAATGTTGTCCAAACAAATCACAAAGCTTTTCTTGAAGAATTCTATTTTTGAAATGGAAATGAAACAGGAAACGGTAACTGGCAATATTCTTACATTGCCTGTTATGAAGAATTTCAGGAGCACTTTCATATTGAACATTTTTGACAAACGTCAATTTGACATTAAGAAATAAATAGGGGTTTAAGTAAAGACATGTCGATTTTTGTTCATGGCTTACTTTGACTAATTTTTTTCGATCTCACTGTAGTTGATTTGAAAAATGTTTATGCCAAAGTTGCATTTAACGGATATTTTTGTCACAGACTTATTTACTTCAACATTTTCAAGGATAGATTTCTAATTATATCTTAATTTTTTAACAAAGCAATTCCATAAAAATAAGTAAACATTTCTATTTGTGTTTTAAATTAAAAAAAAAATTTCGTATTGTGTTATTAACATTTCGTGAATTCTTGTGAAATATATATTTTAATCCAAAACCTTTGTTTATAATCGACAATTCACATGCGCCTTGTTCATTTCAAGAATTTTATTTATTTATGTCCTTTATTGATTTTATGTTATTATTTGATGCTTTAGAATTTGATACATTTGTTAAAAATACCCCTTTTCATTTCAACCTAAATTTTGAACATTTCACAAATGTTTAGAATAATAGATTCATGGATCATCATCTATAACGTCTGCATGGACATAGAAACTTGCTAGTAACGTATAATATTGAATTATTATTGAATTCCACGTTTCGATAAAGTAATCGATAACAACAAGGTCAAATCCTACTGATGTTGCGAACTGTCTGTAAACTAATGATTGGAAATCTGATTTAACTAAAGGTTAAATATTAAGTAAATGATGAACGGAATTTTAAAATGCAATAAACTTAAAGGTGTCTGCGGTGACATAATTTTCAAAACGTAATTTCTCTTCAGTCGTAATAAATAAATTTATGAATATAAAACAATTCTGTTTTTATATAAGGTTTGTTCAATAAGTCCGTATTAAAAGTTCAATAAGTTTTGCCAATGTTTTCCCAATTGGGTTGTAAATCATTGCTTTATATTAAATACGTCATAAAACTAACACTTTTGTTGTAGCATTTAGATTTTTATAGATTAAAATTTCATACCGATTCTGCTGGTCTGGAAGCCTGCGATCGTTTATATTCGGCTAGCGTTATGATCGATCCCGCGTAGAAAATATCATCCCTGTATAAAGGCCTCGAAGGCATTTCCGCCGTTTTGTACGAGCTAAGACGTGTTTCCTTTTGCATTTTCTCACTTTCCTTATGTACACAACACTTGCTGCAATATGCGGTGTTTGAGCACCAACAAACGCAACACGAGCTGCATCTTTTTCTATCTCCGTCGCGTCCCTTCGTACAAACGTATTCGGTATCGCAGAGCGTCGTCGTCATTATTTCACTCGATGCCGATCTGGTCATCGTCAGTTTCGGCGGTCGAAGCAACGCTATGACCGAGGTGTCCGCCACCGTTGGATACATAGCGTTGTTGTACTGGATGAAAAATTGGCTTACTTTACTTTTCGTCTCTTGGATCTCGCTTATGTGACTGAGGGTTCGTTTGACGTTTCCGTCCGCTTCGACTTTTACTTTTACGGGTTTGATTGGTTTAAAGACTGCCCCGCATAGGGTGCATGAAAGTACCATTAGTGCCATCACGCGAAACGTATTCCTCCACGCTAGGTGTTTCAGTAAAATGGTGAGAATCGGAGGCATGGCGGTGCCACCAAAACCTGCCCCACACAAACTGATTCCCGACGCCAGGGCTCTCCATCTTTCGAAATAATAACCGACGACAATGATCGCAGATACGTATATCATACCAAAACCTATTCCACCTAAAACTCCGTACGCTATAATGACTTGGTAGATTTCTTTGGATAACGAGGTGAGTGCGCAAGCCGTGCTTCCCAATAGACATCCCATGATCGTCACCACTCTGTAACCAAATCTGTTCACCAATGCTGCAGAGAATGGTCCTAGAAGTAAAATGATTTATCAGTAATTTATATTCCGGAACGGATATTCGGAGCTGTTTGCTATTGCAAGTTATCAGACTCAACCCTGAAGATTAAGTGGATGAAACATCGACATGTATAAGCATATACAGAATGAGGTCCAGGCTAGAAGCTAACCTACAATTAATATAGTAGTCGAAGTCAGTGATGGATTTTTTTGTCTCAATGAAAACGAATGGAAAAGAATGTACACAAGGTGTAATTTACGTAGTTTTTTGTAAAGGTAATTTATAAAAGAACTTTTCGTTGATTGACTTTATTTTTTACGAAGTGGTTCACATGCTTCTGTTATCGCTCGATTTGAAGAATGCGGTCACATGCACTAGTTTTGTGTTTACTCACACTTTTGTAATATGCGCACTTCATGCACATGATTACGTGGACTTGGTCCGTAAATTGAATATTCTTCACCTCTCACCTGCTAGACAGTAGAAACATGTTTGAATCGCTCCTGCGAGCGACACCTGGCTTTTAGTGCACTTGAGACTATCGGCGATCTCATCGAGAAAAAGACCAAAGCTGAAGATAGCTCCGTCGGAGATGACGTATGCGTAGAAAGCTGCGGATACGACCACCCAACCCCATCCACCATCGGGAGGTATAACGACAAATGCTTCATTTTCCTCTGCTCGAGGTATCGACTTGGTGCTCTTGGATTTCGACGTGGTGGCTTGACTTGTGTTTGCTGCTGTCGGTATTGTTGAGCCTGCGGCTGTCGGTTTTTTCATAACTGACACATTTTGACTGTGTCACGTTGACACATTGTGTCAATTGTGCCAAGTCAACTTGATCATTCGACTGATTTTTTCTGCCTTTTGGTGTCTGTCTGCTTGTCATGATGCGTTTCGAAAAAGTTATCAAAAGAAAGGAAACAGGAAAGCAATGTTGAATTTGATATTTAATTGAATCATTCACTATTTATCTTGTTTGTTTTTGTTTATATGCGTCATGAAATGATGAGCGTGAATAATATATTATGTATTCACGATAAGAAATTTTTTAATTCCGGAGAATAACCGGCGCCTAAAATCACTAATTTTTAATTATTTAATTGTTATTTTCAGAATTCTTACTTTTGTCTGCAGATTGCAACATAAACATTATATTTGTGAAATAAAATTTTGCCTACGTGGTTTATCGACTATGAATCATTTAGAATATGGTTTTCGGTAGTTTGTGGTTTTACGCCGGATTTGTAATTTCCTGAACTCAGTGTTAATGAGAATATCGTGAAAATGCATTTATTAATAAGCTGTTAGTGATTTGTATCGACGTATAAAGGCTTAAATCCAAAAAATTTTAATTACACTGTCAGAATTTACTATTACGTTTCAGTGCGACAAAAACTTTTTTTTTGTACGGAATAGCTACCTGAAAATCTTTTGGCTTTTGCGTGCACCCCAGGACCGTAGTTTGTGTATTTTATCCATATATGTATAAAATTATGGCTAAATATACTAAAAAGTAGTTTTCATGATAGCAAGATCAAGTCAAAAAATTGTCACTTGCCTTTGGAAGCAAATAAATATTAATTGTTTATTTATAAAATCTCGTTAAATGCATCATACTTCATAATATGTAATTCATATGCAGGCCGTGCAATTATTTTTGTTGTTGTATTTTTTACAAATCGAATTAGCTTCCATTTTAAAATGTATTTATTATCCAGACAAAAAAAAAATGATAACAAAATTATATAAATGAGCCGTGGAATTAGTCAAAGCCATTATCATGCGTTTTATGTTTGTATACAGCGATATTGCAGCTTGTTTTTAAAGATTAGATATGTAAACGTAATTTTGCATCAATAAGATCGTTGTTAATTTTAGAATACAATATAATTTCGTTCTTTGTGATATATGAATAATTTCGAAGGGCTTTGACATAATTGGTGTAATATTCATTTTTATACAGGCAGGAGATCTTTGGTATTTCGTTGTTGACAAATATCGTATACGTTATTAAAAGTTTGGACATAATCGTGAAACGCGACAATAGGTCTGTTCGATTTGCCCCTTGCGTCAAAACGCGATACGCATGCGCATGCGCAGTTCATTATACGTGTTTTATTTGTGTTGCGTCAAATTTATGTGACGTGAAATACTTATTCGATTTGTGACATAAATCTTGACGCGAAACGCCGCGTCAAAACGCAGCGTTTCGCGTCATGACGCAAATGGCAAATCGAACAGACCTAATGTCTTACCGACTGCGCCAATTTTCGTTTTTAATCTTTAGCCCTTCAAAAAGCGTAAGTCGTCAGTTTAAAGAGGCAACTGCCTTACAAGATTGCTAAACTATAGATAATTTTAAAGATTATTTGAAGTAATCACTAGCTGTAACAGTTGATGATGTAATTCATGTAAAAATTGATCGAAAAATTCATTTGGAAAGAAAATAGATAATCGCGAAATTAAATTTTTTATGTTTTTATTATTGTGAAGGGAATATTTTATTATTACTACATGACATATTTGATACATGTGTTTAAGGTTGTAAATCATTTGATGTAATAGACTTTATTTCCAGTTTGTTTTTCAAGAAAAAAATTACGTAACCACGTTGATCGTGTCAGTGTAAATAGTAATTCTTAACCATCTTTACATGTTTTGTTTATTTCACAAATTTCATTCGACAGTTTTTTTTTTATTATTTGAAATGTGAAAGTTCAAAACTAATTCCAAAATAATAGACAATATTAGTGGAGTGCCACAAGGATCGATCCTGGGTCCACTGCTGTTTGTTGTCTATATGAATGATCTACCTGCCAGTATAAACTTTAAATCTATATTATATGCGGATGATACAAGTGTTATAATCACAGGAGATAATGAAAATGACCTAACTTTTAATTGTAAAGCAGTACTAGACCAACTAACGGATTGGTTTGCAGCCAACAAGCTTTTCTTAAATATTGATAAGACCAATGTAATGTTTTTTGGTTGTGATAACCTGATAGTTGGTACTGATAAACTTCAACTGAGCACGGTGAATGATTGTCGACTGTTGGGACTTAATTTTAATAATAAGCTAAACTGGTCTACACATATTGAT
>JAFFZR010011013.1:0-16896 GCA_018397195.1 Lethrus apterus | reverse complement strand
AAAATGTAGTAACTAATTTGAATTTTATTATCAATTGTTTCCATAGCGTACTACTTGAACATTTCGAAAATTATAAGAATAAATGGCCATAATTTATTTATTTATAAAAATAAGTAGGTCGAGTGGTATATCAATAGAATCGTTGAAAAAAGGCCTTTTTTATAAAGTCATGGCCGACTATGGTTTCCATTAGAAAAAACACAAGTTTGTGTCATAACTCGGAAATTATAGCTTAAATAAAAATTTTTGTTAGACAGTATTATTAAGCTAATTAATTAGCTACAACTTTTTCCTTTATACATTTTTTCTAAAGTCAATAATAACAGTGCCATAGGCATCGAAACAAATAACACAAAAATTATTTTTCCGAGATATCTAGTTAGCCATGCATTTTTTTCAAGAAACAAAAACCTCATTAAATTGAGCTCGTAAAACTGCAATTCTTTCCCCATTTAATCGTCTCTCTATCTCCGCTAGTTTCCGAGATCCCCATGCTAAACATCTAAAAAAACTCACCCTGTATATATAATAACTTTTGAACGGCTGCAGCCGTTCAAAAGTTGTTGTTGTATGGTTGTTATTATATTGTTATTATTATCTCAAAAATTAAAAATCGACCTGTTTTTCTCATAACCCGTCAATATCTTGTTACTTATCTTTCCAAAAACTTCAAAATATACAGGGTGTTCCATTTAAAATAAGAAAGTTGACATCGCTTCCGATTTCACGAGAAGCGGAATTGAATTTTTAACAACACCAAAATTTTGTACGTAAAAATTAAAAATCGAAAATCGACCGTAGTGTGCTGTTTGAATGCTAAACAAATCGTGATGGATAGCGAATATGATATTTTAAACAAAGACAGAGTAGGTTAATTAATAAAAATATTACACAAGTTCTACAAGTTGATTTATGTATTATTTGATTATTATTTGAATCACAATTTTTACTAAGCGAAACTCAATGCGTTTTCTTTGGTATTTGTAACGCAATTAGCGATTCAAATAACGATGATCACATGAACATCAGTTTAATTGTTAATATGAGGTAATAGAAAGCGATAAACACTTCTGATTATTATAATATATTCGCTGCACATACTAAAAGCAATTATATTACGATGGAATCTAAATATAAAACTTGGCTGGTAAAAAATCATACTACATACGATGGTTGCTTCGAATTACTCAAGTCTACAATCTAACAGCAGTTTAACAAAGACAATATATTGTTTTATAAGAATATAAAAATTGCATTACATAATTACAAGTCTGTTCAAAGTTCAAAACTAAGAGACAGTCAAAATCAATTTAATTTCTAGGACGAATTGATTAATAAAACGAATAAACTTCTAACACAATCGTAAAAATAAAGCGAAAGAATTGCTCAAATACGTTTTGAAATATTTCATTCTTCGTGACGTTATAGCATAATTTTATGTGTTGTATAATTAAACTATACTATGACGTTTGAATTATGTAAAACATTAATCTCTCTTTACGCATTACAAAACCGCAGAATGGGTCTCTTATCAAACAATCGACATACCTTATAATAATTATTTTAATGATAACAGTCTTTCAAAAATTAGAAACAAAACACAAGCTTTGAAATTTTAACGTCACGACGATTCAATTTAAATTTAATTTTTTTAATTTATTTAATTTTTTATTTCATCTGAGCCACCTCAACAGATCGAACCCATTTATATGAATATGATCTTTGGGTTGCGACCACGATAAAAAAGCCTCTAAACTAAATAATTTTTTCTTCAATTAAAGTACTGACGACAAGTGCCACAACTAATGTTGTATTTATTTAACCTGTTGGATTAGTTCTATTCCTCGTCCGGTTTTCAGTTTGGATTTAGATTGAGCTGGGATGAGATCTCAAACCAAATCAATTCCAACATATCCAACCGAAACAAATTTAATAGATCCTGCCAGGATCTAATCGAACTCAAAGTAAACCAATCAAATTACATTTATATAGATTAATTTGAAATAGCCTTTATGCCGGTATTTATTTTAATTGAAGGGAGGTTAATCAACCATACGTTTTGAAAGGGAAAAAAATAATTTCCAGACTGTAGATAATATATAAATCTAAAATCCCGCAGTAAACTCAGTATATTATATACAAACTTTTCGTTATTTTCGTTACTGATAATATAAAATAAAAATAAGGTGACAAATATAGACACAGTGATTGTGCAAACATATAATCATCAACACTTGAGAAGTATTTCGCTATCTATTAATAAACATTTGGTACTATGATTAATTACAATTTGTTAGATCATTTTAAAATTTGAATAATCACTGAAGATAAAAGGTTGTGTACACAAATACAAGTGAAAATTACTACTAAATAACAAAGGTTCAATGTTATACAACAAATAAACTGTTTATTGTTAGTGTTATTCAAAATTAATCTCATACAGGAAATTCCAATAAAAGATGATTCATGGAAAAATATCACGAGATACTACTAATCAATTTAATAACAAAACACATTTAAAAAAAAAAAGTGCAAAGATAATAAGTTTGAATTGAACAAATTTAAAACATCTCCTGGTAAAGCAAAATTAAAATAATTGTAACTAAACTGTAATATAAAACCTTGTAAAAGTTCACCAGTGCTAGGACTTCACAGATAATTTTGAGCAAAAAAAAAATAAATGATTTTTCCTCTGATATTTTTTTCAGTAAGTTTCATCAAGAAGAACAGCAATTGTTATTTACTAAAGTTTATTGTGAATCAAGTTCTCTCTGCAACTACCATTATCAAAATGATTAACTTGTAAAAGTGTAAAGTATTATTATTTATATGATTCCTATTGCAGCGATCAGGGCAATCAGGAAACGACTTCCAAAGCATACTTCTGAAGAAATGAACTTCAATATAAAGGTTGTTCCTGGTAAGTCGCTGATCATAAATTATTATAACAAATATTTTTAATATGTCGAAAGAGAGGAATAGGAAGAGTATTTCCACTGAACATTTAGGCAACGTGGTGCTCTATTAGGGGTTTCGCCGGCATCAAAAGAAAATCAAGTTAAAAAAAGGTCGATTCCCTGGCTTAAAAGTATAGATGGGAAAAGTCTCAGGAGCGTTAAGAAACGCTGAAAATCATTTAGAAAGTGATAAAAAACCCTGAATAAAATGGGCTTCCCGTACATGATTATATTGAACTGATTAAGAAACTGGAGGAAAAATACTCTGTGGGGAGACAAAGGAGAGAAGGAAGGAAAGGAAAAAATATTTTATTATTATTATTATTAGACAGTCGACTCCAGGCAAAAAAGTTCAGAAAATCCAGATTGTAAAGAACAAAATTCATGCAGTTCATACCCAAGTGGCGTGTCACAGTGTTTGTGTAAATAATCTTAGTATCAAAATGTTGAGTTGATTGTTGATGGGGCACAGAAGCTTCACATCAACTGCAAGGAGAGTTTCATCGACCTATTTAACAGTTTTATCCAACGTCTTACTGGACTTAATGGGTTAAATGACACTGATCAATAAATTTATTAAAAAAAATTAAATAAACGAATACCTCCCCAAAAATTTTAAATGGAAAGACCCATCGCGTGGTATCTCAAATGAAAGCATATCTTATAAGGATTATGGTGATGTGTCACTTGCGCATTTTTTTTATTTGGCATTGAGAAATGATCAATTTTACATTAGGATAAGAATAATAAGTCTTTAAACATCTAAGCAGGCGTTGAAAATAACATTTACACAAAACTGAAAAAAGAACATTTACAGGAACTGCTCAAAATGAGCACCATTGGTCTCCATGCCATGTAAAGCCGGTTTTCAAATTCTTGCCTTACTTTCTGAAAAGTTTCTCGTGGAATGTTTCGGCACTCTTTGATAATTCGTTGACGCAAGTCATTTAAATCTATGGGTTTAGTCTTATAAACTACCGACTTTAAATGACCCAAAAGAAAGAAGTCAAGATTTGTGAGGTGCGGTGATCGTGGAGGCCATTCGATTGTTCCACGTCTACCAATCCAGTGATTTGGAAATCTCCGGTTAGGCCAGTTACGAACATTCGCAGCATAATGCGGTGGAGCACCATCCTGCTGGAAGAACAATTGATATGCGTCGAGTATTTAATTACCTTCTTCATCAAGATGGTTTTCCACTTCTTCAGTTATTAGAGGATCGATGATGTTCTCAAACATATTCAACTAGACGTCACCATTTAACGTTTCATTAATGAATATGGGCGCAACTAGTGAATCACCTAGTATTCCTGCTCAAACATTAATCTTTTGAGGTCTCTGGGTATGGTCCTCTCTTATCATATGCGGATTTTCGTCGCTCCAATATCGTACATTCTGCTTGTTCACGTGTCCATTTAAGTAAAAAGTGCACTCATCACTGAAGCAAATGTTTTTTACTAAATTTGGATTCGCAATGATCATTTCGGTCATAGTTTCGCAAAATTCTAGTCGTCGGTCGCAATCGCCCTCGCTAAGTTCTTGCAACATCTGCATCTTGTAAGGGTGAAATTTATGTAGCTTTGTCACTTTGCGTACCGACGAGTAAGAAAGTCCGGTGGATGCTGCAACCTGACGCAAAGAACTGGTTGGCTCCATGGTAAAATTTCCAATTACTTCCATCTCCGCCAGTTCATCTACTACCTTATTAGCATGCCTTTTCTTGTTCTCTACCGATCCAGTTGCTTCAAATTTTTGCACAAGTTCGCGAACGTATTTATGGTCCATATGCTTTTTTGGATGTCTTTGATTAAAAACTCTTGCTGTGGCACAAGCACATTGCTCGGCACCATAAATGTAGATAACTTCCACCCTTTCAACAATAGAGTACACCATTTTTACGGAAACCATTGTAGTATGTAGGTGAAGTTGACTAAACGGAAACAACTAATGCGACAGTTTGTTAGACAAAACGTCAACGGCTTGCTTTCTTTTTTTCCACGCCTAACAGATTAAAATTAGGTTTCGATAGCGCTTACCGTTCTCCTGTAGTGGCAATGAAAAACTTTCTCATAAAATGTATGAGAAAATAAAAAACGTGGGCAAGTGACACATTACCATAATCCTTATAACATAAGCTTTCATTTGAGATACCAAGGGAGGTATTCGTGAGTGCGCAGGGGTAAACGTCAAAAGTGTGAATCATAGGTCAAACCGTTTCCCCCTGGACCTGTTTTCGGAAATTTTTTATTTCCTTTTGGTTTCTGAAATTCTCAGGCGGATCGTTTTCAAAAAATCAACCTGTATATGCATGTATTTTTAAATTTTAATATTATTATTGTAACTGCACCGCGCAAGTATCATAGTCGTTTCATTGAATGTAATTTTTTGAAAATAAAGTTATATTTTTTGAACGTCCCAAAGACGTTAAATTTAAGTTGCTGGAGTTTATTTCCTGCACCACCCTCGTTATGGACCTCTCTTACTCCATCAACGGATTCAGAACCTTTAGATATTCATTAAGGTCTTTCATATAATATTCATGTTCAAAATGGTTAATTGAAACTATTCCTGATTACAAATCAATTGTCTAAAGTCTAAATCAACGACATTTATGCCCAGTTGCACCAAGCCACGATTAATTAATCTGTATTACTTTCTACGGAAACCATTGTCGTGACTATTGTTATAATAATTGTTCCTATAGAAAATAATCAGGGATTAACTAATTTGCGTTGGTGCAACTCGGCCTAAGTATATTGATCGTGTACACTGTAAAGAATTTTAATATTTCATTATAGTCCAGTAAATCTATCAAAAAATAAGCCAAAATCTACATAAAATAACGTAAGTTGGGTGACAGCATAATTTGTTAGAGGGATGTATTCTGAGCATAATGCCGGATTTGAGGGGTTCCTCGAGTGTCAGTGGCGGAGTAACGCGTTTAATTCGATATCTCGAGAACGAATCATTTTACACCAAAAACTATAGAGACCTTTTCTCTTATAAACTTTTTTATTCGAAACTTTTTTTTCCAACACCAATACTTGTCGAGTTATTTCGTTAGAAATTCACAAACTTCCGTATTTTCGTCTGTTTTTTTTGCGTTTACCTCCCTATCCGTTCACTTTTATCGAATTTTATCTATTATCAAACTTAGAGATCATTTAATTATCTACACATTTTGTTAAAAAAATTTTTCTCTACTAACAATACTTTGGAAGTTATTGCTTAGTTTATCGATCGAACTCCGCGCTATCGTCGTTACGCGTTTTCACGGACGCGCTATTTCAAATGTTAGTGCTGCTTAGTTCAGTCAGTAGGTGAATCAATCTACATGCGATAACATAATTTGGATGATATTATGTTTTGTTAGATTGGTATATTCTCGGCATAATGCCGAGAACATACTCTGCGCCTGGATTGATTCACCTACTGACTAGACTAAGCAGCACTAACATTTGAAACAGCGCGTCCGTGAAAACGCGTAACGACGATAGCGCAGAGTTCGATCGATAAACTAAGCAAAGTATTGTTAGTAGAGAAAAAAGTTTTAAACAAAAGATATAGATAATTAAATGATCTCTAAGTTTGATTATAGATAAAATTCGACAAACGTGAACGGATAGGGAGGTAAGGGTAACAACAGACGAAAATACGGAAGTTTGTGAATCTGTAACGAAATAACTCGACAAGTATTGGTGTTGGAAAAAAAAGTTTCGAATAAAAAAGTTAGGAAATTCAATTTATAAGAAAAAGGTCTCTATAGTTTTTTTGTGTAAAATGATTCGTTCCCGAGATATCGAATTAAACTCGTTACTCGCGATAGGGGCGCCAGTGACACTCGAGGAACCCCTCAAATCAGGCATTATGCTCATAATACACCCCTCTAACAAATCGTACTATCACCCAAATTACGTTATTTTATGTAGATTGATTCATCTATTTACTGGACTATTAAAAATTATTGACGTATGCAAATTCATAAAATAAATATTAACACATGTTATACTTCATTACATAAAAGCATTTGCAAACACACAAATTTGACATAAACGAATTATTTGATATTCTAATTTACATTTTTATTACAATTAACAATTGAGTTATGTTAACCAAATATACTTGATTAAATATAACATAAATATAAAGCGTTTATTGAATCTAAACTAACCATACAAAAATTAGTTCTGATAATAAAAGCTCCAAAAAAAAAAAATTAAAACCAAAGCAAACAGTGGAGATCAATTACAAAAAAAAACCTGGATGGATTTAAGGAAAAGATTTAATGGATTAATTGGTAACCCCCCAAGTTAACTATCATTATGATATCGTGGGCTTGTAATCACCAGGCTGATTAAATTTACAATAAGTAGATAAACCATTAGAACTCCTGCTGAAATGCTTCTATCTTGCAATAGTTAGTAATAATATCAGCAATTAAAACCAATACAAAGTACACTTAAAACATACTAATTCATAACCAATTACAAAGTAAAGAAAAATATGATTGTTTTGTCAAAAACAACTTGTATTTTTGGATACTTTTTATGTAATGTCAATAAACTTGTTATTTGAAAAACAACACATGCATAAGATGCTGTATTTACTCATATTGTTAATAAACATGAAAAATAATGTTTCAAACTTACAATATTACTTGCTCTAAACGAACTGTGTCTAACTTCTTATGGTCCGTAGTATCCTGACATTATAAAAATGTAGTATTTGTGTATTGCACATATAGATACTTTTAAAAACATGCCATCAAGCTAATGAGAACTCAAAAATATATAAGTATGTACAGCACCTCCATAAATTAATGTAACAATGTATTGCAACATTTTTCATATTATCATCACAATGTATAATAAACTAATAACAACTAATAATTATATTTATAAAGGAAATATGATTGCAAATAATTGAAATAGAAGTAATTAGATGATATGACACAAATAATAATACTACGAAAACTATACCAAGTCTTATCATTTTACATATAATACAATATATTAAAACACGAAGATAAAGTTGTCTTATGAAGATTAAGTAATGTATATTTGTAAACTAAAGAGCTTTTAATATTCCAAAGGATTAAAAATTTGATAAAATAGAGAATAAATCTTACGTAATTCAAGATAATGTGAAAACAAATAAAATTTGATTTTATATAAATAATTAGATACCTAGACTATGAATGAAAAATATTACAAATTATATGCAGTTACATTAATATGAATACAATCCATATCCATAAATAACATCATAAAACAGTTTTAACCAGCAAGTAATACTCCGTAAAATATTTCTTATTATAAAAAATAAGTCACAAATTGTATTCACTTTAACATCATAACGTTACTTGCTAATGTTAGTTTTGTTTTATAACATAGTTATTAGTAATAACTAACCATTTTATCATGCTAGGTGACCAAAATTTTTTAAATGTACACAACAGTTTACGAGGATTTCACTTACCTCATCAAAAAATACTTGCGTTTTACGTAGAATTTGTTTTAATTCGGTTAATTCCAAAAAGTTTCTCTTCAGTGCTTCAGCATTTTGATTCACTTCACGTAATTCATTTTCAAGTTTTTCAAAAGTAGCCTGTGTAAGTAAAAATGTTATTATCGAGAAACTGTCGGAAATACAAAATTACCTCAAGATCAATCATTTCTCTTGGTTGTGGAGCTTCAGGATTTTCGCCTGTGTCTAACATAGGAATTCCATCTTTTTTTATTTCCTTTTCGAGATACCGAAGTTTTCTTTCCATTTCGTCACATCGTCTAACCTCGTTGACGAATTTACGTTGGAAAGCGTTAACATCTGGATTCAACTATAAAAATTGGCTGTGAAAGCTTGTCGTTGTGGAAAATATAGGTTAAACTTACATCTCTGAATTGTACCAAACCGAGTTCACCTAATTCAGACACACAGGCATATGCAGCCTCACTTTGCAGAAATAGTTGGCATAAAGTCATTTCCGCACTCCGAAATAAAGAACCCATCTTGATAAGTTAAATATACACACACTAACTTCGAACAGCAAAACTCCACTAAAAACGGAACCTTATTGTACCAACATACGATATCGACTACATTGATGGACATGCGCTTTAACGGTTGTCTGTAAAGGTGCATCCACACCTAACGAACTAACGCGAACGAGCGCCAATGAGCACAAGTGAACAAAACGCCGAGGAACAAACGTTGACAAGTTGAAACGCACGTCGAAGAACGCGAACATAAACGGCCGGAATTCAAATGTTCGTGAGTGTTCCGTTAAATCGAATGCAGTCGTACCGTCCACACTAGCCAAATGCGTTCAAACACGTTCGAACAGGAATGAGCACTTTTTCTTTGAAGTACCGACAATCCGTGGAAAACATTCTAAGCTGTTCGTTCATGTTCGTTCGTGCGCGTGTGCCGTCTACACTTCACGCACAATGTTCGTTCACTTGTGCTCATTGGCGCTCGTTCGCGTTCGTTCGTTAGGTGTGGATGCACCTTTAGAGGCTGCGCGAATTGCGTTTATTAATTATTGATTATGTGATTATTGTAGCTTTATCGATTATCCTCATGGGTATTAGGTAATTTATTTTTGTCATTTTTTTTTTTTTTAATCTAGACTAATTATTCCTATAATCCCCTCATCCATCATTTTGATATTATGAATCTTGCTTTTTATACACAAAATTTTATGAACAAGGTCTAGATGTTTTTCTATTTTGGAAGATTACTTGTGACGTTTGTAATGATAAAAAACTTATAATGCTTTTATGGTAGCCGACCGCTTTTATGGCTTTACAGTCATTTATAATTTCTGAAAAGTGTAATATGCCCAGTTCTGGATAATAGTCCAGTCAATAGGTGAATCACTCTACATATAACGTAATTTGGGTGATAGTATGATTTGTTAGAAGGATGTGTTCTGAGCATAATGCCGAATTTGAGGGGTTCCTCGAGTGTCAGTGGCGCCGCTATCGCCAGTAACGCGTTTAATTCGATATCTCGAGAATGAATCATTTTACACACAAAACTATAGAAACATATTCTCTTATAAATTAAATTTCCTAAATTTTTTATTCGAAACTTTTTTTTCTAGAATCAATACTTGTCAAGTTATTTCGTTATGGTACCAGTACACTCTCGCCGAGGCGAGGCTAGAACAGGCGAGCGCGAGAATGTATAGTCCATCCGCTATCCATTGGCGAACATTGATTTACAACTTGCCAAAGTACCTGCTGAAAAGGGTCGCTCGAACCTTTTTTTCTGGGGTATTGCTGCCATAAAATAAAATGACTTAAAGATGCAGTGGCGCAACAAATATTTTTAATAATAATATGCGTTAAGAACACGATGCGATTGAAAACACATGGCGATTACGGGCGCCCCTGATATTTTGAAGGGATTTCAGCTTGTAAATGGTCGTTTATGTTTACATATCTCGTAACTTTTAACGCAAGTTGTAAATCAATGTTCGCCAATGGATAGCGGATGGACTATACTTGCATTTCTCGGTTCGCTTTGCCCCACCTCGCTAACGCTTACTAGCAGTACTCGCCTGTTCTCGCCTTTTCTCGCCTGTTCTCGCCTGTTCTCGCCGCCTCGCGAGTGTGTCTGCACCAATCTGTTCGCTTCGTGTCTCGTCGTGTCGCTTCGTGTCGCCTCACCTCGCCTCGTTTACACTCCGCTATGTGTCGGTTTTTTGCACGAGCAGGGCCGGATAAAGGGTGATTGTAGCGATTGGGCCCAATCGGGCCCCTCATTTGAAAGGGCCCCGCGTTACCATCAAAATGAACAAAAAAATTTCTAAATTTAAATTTAAATTTAAATTAGATTTTCAAACAATTTTAGAAGAAAAACTTAGAAATATGTAAATCCATGTAGTATTCATATTCGGTGATGTAAATTTATATTCAATAAATGTTTTTGTATTTTGAACATTTTTTTTTTAATTTCTGTAGAAGTTTACCTATCTGATGATCCATGACATTTGATATATTTATATATATATACTGAATTTGAATTTTATTTAAATATTTAATATATAGAGGGCCCCGCAAAAAAAAATCCAATCGGGCCCCGCCCCTATTCGATCCGGGCCTGTGCACGAGTCAAAGGACGCGAGAGCGCTGTTTACTTTTTCGACTCTTATTAGTTATTATACAGTGTGAATGTGTATTGCGTGCTTATAATGAATTGGAGCAACGACGAGTTTCAAAATGAGCCCCTTTTATGGGATCGTAAACATCCTCATCGTAAGAATAAGAAAAAAGTGAATGACGCGTGGCTTCGTGTAAAGTGTACTTAGTAGGACTCGTGCTTACTCGCCCAAATGTCTCGCCGAGAGGGTCTCGGCGAGAGTGTACTGCTAGCATTAGAAATTCACAAACTTTCGTATTTTCGTCTGTTTTTTGCCTTTACCTCCCTATCCGTTCACTTTTATCGAATTTTATCTATTATCAAACTTAGAGATCATTTAATTTTCTACATCTTCTGTTTAAAACTTTTTTCTCTACTAACAATACTTTGGTAGTTATTGCTTAGTTTATCGATCGAACTCCGCGCTATCGTCGTTTCAAATGTTAGTGCTGCTTAGTCCATTCAGTAGGTGAATCAATCTACATGCGATACAGCACTAACATTTGTAATAGCGCGTCCGTGAAAACGCGTAACGACGATAGCGCGGAGTTCGAGCGATAAACTAAGCAATAACTACCAAAGTATTGTTAGTAGAGAAAAACGTTTTAAACAAAAGATATAGATAATTAAATTAAATTAAATGATCTCTAAGTTTGATAATAGATAAAATTCGATAAAAGTGAACGGATAGGGAGGCAAAGGCAAAGAAACAGACGAATATACGGAAGTGGGTGAATTTCTAACGAAATAACTCGACAAGTATTGGTGTTGGAAAAAAAGTTTCGAATAAAAAAGGAAACTCAATTTATAACAGAAAAGGTTTCTATAATTTTGTGTGTAAAATGATTCGTTCTCGAGATATCGAATTAAACGCGTTACTCGCGATAGCGGCGGCACTGACACTCGAGGGACCCCTCAAATCCGACATTATGCTCAGAATACACCCCTCAAACAAGTCATACTATCACCCAAATTACGTTATTTTATGTAGATGGATTCACCTATTTACTGGACTATGTGTGTAACATATAAAATAAACATCCTCCGTCTAATTGCATTTTTGTCAAAAAAGTAGGCATATGTTTTATCCATAAACTGTCCTTTTCAGCACCTTAGTTTACGTTTTTCGCTTCTTTCCATAATAATAAAAACAGCATGCATACCCACCCATATACAATTCAGAATCCATTGTTGCAAACGCGCTACCTCTTGCTATCGTCTAAATGCTTTGATGCATAAGGCAAAAGATATATCTCACGTATACGTTACTGCATGCAATGTTGCATCGTCTAATCGTACTTTTATACGCTTACTCTTTCGAGATCATTTTCATCTATCGCATTCTGGGATAATTTTTCTCTATTTCGGAGAAATTTTCAGGTTTATTGTTTATTATGTCACCACTTTTGCAATAAATAAATACTTTTCAGACCTTAAAGGTTAATTCCAAAGAATACAATAATGGATAACAAGTGTGCAACTGCTGGATTTAAAGAGGAAAGAATTTGACGTTTGGATTATACGTTATTTACAACGTCAAGACATATCTAGTAGTCGACCTGTCATTTGAATTGAAGTTCTTTAAAATTTTAAGTATGAAATAAACCAATTTCTCGTCTAAATTATGATGCGAATAAGTGAAAATGTCAGATACAAGCACAAAAAGAAAATCCATTTCCAGGATCCCAAAACTGAACAAGGAGGAGAAAAAAAAGTCTTTTGGAAAATTAGTGAACCAGTCAACACAAAGCATAGATTCGCCAATTTCTAAAACTCTCCATTCAGCAAGCGCAATGGTCGAATCCAAAAAATTAAGTTCAGCTTTCATGTTCATGAAGTTACTAACGGATAAAATGGAGAGCGATCCTAATACTATAAAAGATACGGACAATTGTATAGAACAAAATACAATAACAGATTTATTAGAAGCTATTTTCGAAATTAACGATAGTTTAAGTCCGATTACAGATAGCGGTTCCATATCACGATCAAACATGACAGATTTCCATAGATCTTGTTCCCAGTCAAATCTTTCTGAAAAACATTTCGATAACTCGATAGTGACAACAAGTAATTTTATTGAAGTTACAAAGAAATCAACAGTTCATAATGAGGGGAATGATCAAATATATTATTATGCTCAGCAGATTATTGCAAATAATATGGAAGAGAGCACCATAATTAAAGACGGTTTGCGAGAACTCGGCAACAAAATCTATATTGATAAAGAACTTTATAAGCAACTCCTTGATTTACATAATCTACTAAACGATACCATCATCAAACTTAAAAATAAAGAACGACAAATGATTCAAACTGATATTAAAAAAGAACATAGTGGTATGTATGTATTGTTTATAAAAATAGCATTAAAGATTTTGAACATAATTAGATATGCTAACGTTGCACTGTTTTATTCAAATTTCCCATTAGCAATTTTACAGCTTTCTTATTTAACCACAATTAACTTTTTTATGACGGTCTGCAACTGCCAAATTTTTAAGAAAAATCAAAGTAACTCGAATAGCTACTCACGCAGGTGTCATCCATCACAAACAAAATCAATGTAGATTTTAGAAAACCGAAAATATAATGTATATTTTTGTTCCATTTAAAATAACGAAGTAAAATCATGTACGGAAAAAAAACGGAACAACCAGTAAAAATTACATTATTTTTATGTAATAGAGGAACCAAATCCATACAAATTTTGTACTTATTTTTAATATTAATGATAATAATTTATTATTTAGTGTGTCGCAATTTAGACTGCACCACCCCTGTATTTTTTTTTTATATATTATCGATTTAAAAAATTTCTTTTTTTCTGATTATACCCCTCACTAAATTGTACTTTTAGGGTATGTTACTTTCCCTTCACAGTAAAATGGCTAGTCTACTACGATTTAAAATAAACAGCAAAATTGAAGAACTCGTATTAGGGATTTTTTTATCAAAAAAACTTATTAATAAAAATTGTTCAGACTCGTTCAAATAAGCTAAATCCATTTCATTAAAAACAAAAAAAATTGAAAATCTCTAAAAAAATTTCTTAGTCTAAAAAATGCGAGTAATAATCTCACAAGTTGACCATGATTTGTTATTTCACTCTTTTAATTCAATACAATAACAAAAAACGATGCTTAATAACTTAAATAACCGCATTTTCAACTAAATCACAATTAGCATGTGTACATTTGGACATTTTTTGAGATTTTCAATTTTGTTTGTTTGATTTAGCTTATTTGAACGATTCTGAACAACTTTTATTAACAAGTTTTTTTTTTTTTTGATAAAAAAATCCCTAATACGCCTTCTTCAATTTTGCTGTTTATTTTAAATCGTAGTAGACTAGCATTTTACCGTGAAGGGAAAGTAACATACCTTAAAAGTACAATTTAGTGAGGGGTATAATCAGAAAAAAGAAATTTTTTAAATCGATAATATATACAAAAAAATACAGGGGTGGTGCCGTCTAAAGTGCGACACACTGTAGATATAAATCTGTAAAATCAATCAAACAGACAACATAATACTCAAAGCGGTTTTTCTGTTGTAGATACGAAGACCAAAAACAAGGAGAAGGACAAGGACAAAACGAACAAAAACAAGGACAAGGACAAAAACGAGCCAAAATATTTCGACAGACCTATTAAGACTGGTATGTATGTCGCCGAATAAAATAAAAATTGTCAATTATTGTAGAGATAAAAACAAAAAAGATGAATTTTATTTATTTAAGTATTTAATGTTGAAATAAACGTTACACGTTGAAAGTTTAACCATAGATTAATTTTCAACTGTCCTTAAACGTAATATAAATCCTAACTATTAACTATACAATGTAATAAAACGTTATATAAATCAGTATGGTTGAAATTTCCACTTCCTTCTCGGCATTTCCCTCTTCTTCTTCCCCTCTGGTATCTTCCACGTTATACCTTTAACGTCTCTATTCTGCTCCATCCACTCCATGTGATCTAACCATTGTAACCTCTTGGAACTTATTATCCCTTGTTTATACGCCTCAGCCTTCCTTCGTCCGTTTTTTCCATCGTAGATTCTTAGTATTTTCCTTCTAACTTGGTATCTAACTTGCATCTTATTCAGCATCCAGATTTCGCTTCCATAGAGTGCTGTTGATATTATTATTGTTTTGCGCGACTTTAATACGATGATTTAATATATCTTTATGATTTTCATTATACGTTTTTTCAACATAAATGTGCTTGCTGGATAATGTTTAAAAGTAAAAAAAATGTATATAAAAATTTTCTTACAGAACCTGGTAGAGTAAAAAGAGAAAGAAGCAATAGCAATGAAGACAAAAAAGTTATTAAGTTATGTAAGTTATTAAATAACTTATTTTTATTTTTATTGAAGAATAAAACTTAAAATAATTGTTGATTCAACTTCATATTTATGGTGCAGTATGGATTTCAGAACATCAGTAGTTAAGTCCCAGTTATAGCTGAATATCGTTAATTGATGATTAGGCGCACAGTGGGACAATATTTTCTAGCAAAAATAAAATTATCTATATTTTTACATAAATACCTACATAAAATAAAACAATGGATAATATGTTCATCAAAATTTTCATGTACGAAATTGTTATTTAGTCACATTTTTTGTTGTAAGCTAAAAATACCTAAATAGAAAAAGTATGCTTACTTATGAAAGAATTCGTGATATTCACTGTATATCACAAAGTTCTATAGAATTTTCGAAAAAATATTTAAAAAAAAAATACTTCAAGCAATGCAACACATTTTATTCTTAAAATATTGTATTCTTAGAAATATTAATTAAAATAATTTGACAACAATATTTTATATTTTTGACTGTCCTACTGTGTGACGCGGTGTTCTCCTTTGAAAGCATTGTAGCATAACTGATCCACTATGTTTTGTTTATTTTTTTCCAGTTGAAGATGGAAGTATAAAAACAGAAGAACTTCATGGAGACGTTGACAAGAAACCATGTAATTTTATAAGTTTATATGATTTTTTTTCTAATATGATTTGTTGTAGTTACAAAATCGAAATTTAATCATCCAAAATGGTCAGGCAATGGTAATTATAGTACATTTAATTTCTGTCATTAATGAAATAAAGTACACAGCATAAGTAAAACAATAAAAATTAATTAAAATTGAATAAGAATAATAGGATATAGTATGTTTATGGGAAAATGTCAAGGTTACATCAACAATATTTGTCTGTTTATAGATAATAACTGAAATATTTGTAAGCAACTTGGAGTTAAAAGGTAAAAATTGATGTTACACTACCCTTTATTGACTACTTATACAGAGTGGCCCACCGAAAACGATTTCTTTAAAGTTAGTACGTAAAATTAAGTTTTTTGAAGGAATCGCTAATTACGGCGGAATGCATAAATCAAATTAAAAAAGAAGTTAGATACCCCCAAAACACTAGGTGTCCCATTTAAAAAAAATGGCACGAGACCACACAGATCTTTTTCGGGACAGCCTGTACATTCAAAAATAATTTCCTGAAATGCTCATTTATCTCTAGTTAAACGCTGTCTTTGGTAGAAATCTGTAAGTGTAACAGGAAATGAGAAATTGAAGAACGGAGCTAATATGCAGGACCCTGTATATACAGGGAGGTGCATAAAAAACGGACAGAGCTGTAGTATCGTTATTAGTCATCCGATTTTCAAAATTCAAAAACCGCATTGAATTGTTCAAAGCCCGCTATAAACTGGCAGTAAATAATATGTTATATTTTGAAGCGCCTCTGAACAACGATTGTCAACTTTTTTTTTT
>JAFFZR010011011.1:0-17076 GCA_018397195.1 Lethrus apterus | reverse complement strand
TTGGAAGAATTAACATTTAAAATTAGACAATGTATACATAATTTTCGTGAAGAAACATTAGAAAAAGTGCACAGAAATCTGACACAAAAAATAAACCAGTGTATTGAACATAATGGTAGTTACTTTGAACATACTCTTTAAGTTCCTTAGCCCGACTGTGTCTTAAGTTGATCGCTTGTCAAGACTGCGGAAGCACCTTTTATGTGTATTTTGTGTGTGTAAAGTGTTCCATGGATTTGTTACTATCATCTCCTCTCCCTAAGGGATGTAGCAATATTAATTGACTGACACACGAGGGTACCGGACACACCAGGAAAAAAACTACAACAAATATTTCCCCTGGCGCAACTCGAACGGTCGACCCAGTCTCTCACACTCAGGGTCCGGCCTTCTTACCACTGAACAATTTAAGTTCCATAGTTGTTATTTTTAAATTTCTGAACCACGGTAAATAAATAATTTATAATACCCTTCTTTTGTTGTTATTGATGCATAAGGCATATTGGTGCAGTCCGAAGGATAAAAAACATTTGTAAAACAACAGTTCTTTTGCTTTTTGTTATTTTATTCCTTTTTTTTTAACTCCTTAACTAGCAATCCTAGAGAAAAATTGTTTTATAATTAATTACAGGAGACAACCAGAGCAACTTAAAAATATAAAAATATACAGGGTGTTCAATTAAAAAAATTAATCTTTATGCACGTAGCTCAGCAACGCGACGGTCTTTTGTTTTATAATTTACTGGGCGAAATGCGCATTACAAGGTACTTAAAGTTTGTCCATTTAACCTAGTTTGTATCTCTTTAAATAAAAAAGTTAGCTATTGTAGAATGTTCCCATGAACAGGCTGTATAAGCATATTTTTGTTAATTTTTGTAGCAGTAAAAATCACCCCGACTTGCACTTTTGAGAGTAGATATTGTTGCATTTCGAAATTTCCCGCATTGCTGCGCTCGGTGGTACCGGCGAGAGGTACCGGCGAGAGGTACCGGCGAGATCGGGGACTACATGGCCGGCTTGCGTATGAAGTGGTTCGACGAAATATCGTCTTAATAGTGCTATGTGTTTTTGTTCCACCCTAAAAGACGGTGAGTCATTGTTCCCGTAGACAGTACAAATAGCGATCCGAAAACCTCGGTAACATCTATTGGTGGAGGCGCCGGGCATATTAAATAGGATTTATATTTCGGATTACATTTCCTATTCAAGAAGGAAACCCTTTCGCATCAGAAATTTCAATAGTCGATAATCTTAAAAAGAGCACAGAACTTTTAAAATATTTCCAATTTTAGCTGGCGATAAAATTAAAGTGCCCATCTACTGGCAATTGAGAAGCGCGAAAGATGTGATTTTAAACGACAAAATTATATTGAAAATGTCGATTCTAGATATTATTGATAACTGAAAATCTATTTGAAACACGAAATGAATGAATATTGAATTGAACTTATTTGTTAGGAAAATTTCGCAAAAATACGAAACTGTATGTAATATCTGAAAATCCTTTTGAAACAGCAAATGTTTATAAATCGGATGTACACAATAAATTTTGAAATAATTGTGATTTATAAATGATTATTCGAACGAACTTTACCAAAAATAAATATAATCCTTAGTAATAGAGTTACTTTAAGCGAAATCTTCAATTGACTGAACTTCTTATCATTTTACGATCCTCGACTGCAAATGAATGATGTATATTGGAATTTACTCAAACGTGAATACAAAGGGTTCAAGAATTCTGCAAGGATTCAATTTACATAAATTACACTCTTTTGCTACAATACATATCCATTCAATTTGTCCTGAAAACAATCTCGACTAATTTTAGAAACGTACATTAAATTGCAGGATTGTTTTATTTGATAACAACAAAGATTTAATTTATTGCTTTTGAAACAAATATACCTATGTGTAGCAAATATTTACTAGAATGCAAACCTCATAAATCAAATGAATCTGCTGAATCAGTTCAAATTATGTGTTCTTTAAGTCATATAGTTTACTGTTGACGTAGATAATTGTTGTTTAGAATTTAGAGGTTGTTTGAAATGAAATAATTGCATGCGTAAGTTTCAGATTTTGTCTAAAGAATTATCCGACTAGTTATGCTTTAAAGGATGTTTGCTGTGTATGTACGGCTGCTATTTAAAAACAGCAAATGCTAAAATACAATAATCCTTGTAGATTTTAATATGATGAAATTTTTCTGTTCTAACTTATTGCTTTATTTTAATTTTAAACAAATTTTAAACATTATCTGTACAAACGTTATTGACATGTTCAATGCATGTTTTCAAATGTACTACGGAATAAATTATTATTATTTTTTTTATTATTATTAATATATTTTAAGAATACAGAATTCTCATATTCATAAAATATCTTCTTGTACTTACAGACTCATTCTGAAACTTGTCCCACTATTTCAACAGGTGATAGCTGAGCTTAACCCAAACCCAAACCCAAACCTATCTTCATTTTAAATTTTCGAAAAATGTCATTTCTTTGTATGGGCATTCGGTTCTAAATACGGTCCGGTGTCTATTTCAATATGCGTCGCTTTACTAATCAACTTCCTTTGGCGGCAATAAAATGAAATGTTGCAAATGAATTTATTGTGGATAATTCAGCGCTATTTTCATTTTTTACTCAAAACTAAAATATTTTTATTTTAGAATGAGCCTGTATATAAAATCTTAAATGCATCACCAAAATTGTTTAAACCTCACGTGAGAAGTAAATATCAATAAAAAAACGCTCACGATTACAGGGACATAAATAAAAAACTGATAAACTAGCATTATAAACTCATAAACTTCGGTTGGATTACCAATTTGACTCTGACAATTTTAGAAAAGGAAAAAATTACCGGAAAAGAATGAAAAAGAAATAATCTAATCTAAAAATGGCTAGAAAGACAATAAATAATCGAATTTATGGAATGGTGTCATACTAAGAACACAACAGATCTTTTTGAAGATGTTTTTCTTGCCTATTATTGGAAAAATTTGTGGACAGTTTAGTCGATGTTAAAGAGCGTTATTTTAATCAAAAAAGGCTTTAACTAGGAACATATAAAGTATAAGTTTTTTTAAAACGAAATTTAAAGACCATAAACCTAAAAAATCAAATATTTTGACACGAGAGCAAATTGAAGCCTTTATTCAGAACGCAAAAGACACCCAACCTTTAACGTTTGACCCCTGACCGTTGTCCATAATCTCTAATCCTTGATTTTCGAACCGTTTCTGAACGGCTCCTGTTAAACTAGAACAGCTAGGAATAGTTTTTGGACACCTTTTAACAGCTTCTCAACGGGTCCTGTTAAATTTGAACGAGTACTGTTCAGAAGCTGTTCAAAGCTTTTCAAAAGCTGTACGTCATCTTCAAGTTTAACTGGAGCCGTTCAGGAGCTGTTCGAAGGTAAAAGGTTAAGGACAACGGTCAAAGTTTAATGGTTAGGTTAGCACCTTTTTTTAGAAAAAAAAATTACGCATTCGCAGTGTCGGGTGGAGGAGGTGGGCTCCGAACTCTCGAATTCCCTCTACTCTTGTCGGCGTCAAGAGGTTACTTTCTTAACAGTTGACGACATTAAAGATTTGACTTCGGCAATACTTAATAAATTGAACGACACTAAGACAAGAATTTCTAGACAATTTACAGTCATAAAAAACGAGTTGAATTTTCTTGGATTATTTCGAAAATGTGCAGCTTTGCGGCCAGCACATACAAATCACGATAGCTTTTTTGTTTATTTTTAAAATGGAAACTGTAGTAAACAGCTAATCGGAAAAAATAGCGCCGCTCTTAGGACTTCCAACCTTTCATCGTACACAGGTCATTGATTGCTATCGTGGTTCGTCGACAACACTTTTGGCGGATCAAGGAGGAAACGTTTTTGATCTCAAGCTCCATGGTGGCTGGCTTTCTTCGACAAGATCGGACGTTGACGACTTGGTCCAGAATAAAATACAAAAGCCAAGAAGATTCTTAGAAATTGTCAGACTATCAATCAGATACCATCAACATCTATTAATCAAAGCACTGAAGAAGCGTCACCAACAGCGGAAGTATCGATGGTGTCGAAAATTTCTTCTGTCGTGAACTTGTTGAAGGTTTTATTTTTCTATTTTCTACTAACGGACTCCAAAAACTTTTAAAGGCATAGGACTTTAATGTAGTAATTTAAGTCTTAAAAACATGGCCATAAACTGGCCAAAATGGCCCTACATATCGTACATACGTAAACTTAAACAATATTGATTTAAATAACGTTTTACTTTGGATAGTTGATATACAGGGTGTCTCAAAACTGACGCCCGTGCATTCTGGATGTGACTCAGGGGGCAAATTGAAAATTAAGAGTGGAAAATTGAATCCGTTGGATTTTTTTTCTAGGAATTTTTAAAAGAAAACGTTTACCGCGAACCTGTTGTGGATCCTGAAGATGTATTGCTCCTATTCATGTTTGCTTTGAAGTAGGAGGCGATCTGTTTGAACATCTTTTGTGACAAATTTGTTTTATAAGTTATTGTTAAAAACTTTAAATATTAAATGTTACATTTTAGTTTTTCATTAATAACTCGATAACTAAGGACAATCGGCAAATTTTCCACTCTTAATTTTCAATTTGTTCTAGCCCCATGAGTCACATCCCGAATGCACGGGCGTCAGTTGTGAGACAGCCTGTATAGAAATTATATTACGTTTATGAAACGTTGAATTCAATAGTTGTAAAAACTAACGTTGAGTTTTTCTTCTGTTATAAAAATAATGTTGAAAACTTGGTGTCTGCTCAGTGTATACTGGAAAATATTTTTTCAAAAAATAACCATTAATTACACAGACATCTAACGAATTTTAGCAAAATGAAGGAACCAACGTGTAAAATAAAACTTATTTTTATTCAATCTTTTATTCCGAGTGATAAACTATGTGTGAACTTTATCTGTTTTTACTAGGCCACACGATTTACATTTAAAACCCGAGCTATTCATCTAAAAGCCTTTTAGAGTAAATAAGAATTTTGGTTTATTTTCAATCAGACCATTAAATCCCAAGCAAACTTTTATATGCATCTAGGTTCAAAAGCACGAGTACGTACAGTAGATGCGATAATAGGTTCGTTTTAAATGACGAAATCCGTTCAACATATAAATCGTTTTTTATCAATAGGCGTTCGAACGGTTCGAATAGTTTGATAGCTTTGCTCAATAGCAAATATCTGGTATTACAAATTACTAGCGGAATTTTACCGCGTACTATTCAAATCAGAATTTTGATTTAATTTTATGGTCTAGTCGGTGATTTTAATAACTTGTTTGAGTTTTAATTCTGCTTTAAATGTAAATATACAATCCTTAAATTTAATAATTAAACGGTTGAATTGGGAACTGTCTAACGCTACAAAGGCAAATTAGATCTCTTGTTGCAATTGTGAACTGTAATGTGATTTTAAGTATTATTTCGCGATTCTAAGTTTCATAGTGGAAAGTTTCCCACGAACTCTCCGCCGCGAACTTTGTAAGTTTTGCACTTTACAACCTCAATCATGAAAAAATTTGCTCGCGTAATAGAATTAACACCACACCCTTAACATTTTTATGTCTTCCAAGTTTCATAAATGATTTATATTTATGAACCATTTTTTATTAACCGGAAATATTATACGGAGTATCATTCGACATTAAACGATAAACTTTATCGGATAAAGCAATAAATTATATTAATTAATTAATTGATCTCTTGAGATACATTCCATAAACTCAAACGCGTTTATTAAAGTGAACAATATAATTTCCAATGTAACATATTGAATCAATTAATATACGACTATAGTGAACATGAATCATTCGCTAATAGGCTTACCAAGTATGGGATGCCCACGGGGCGTTGCCTGTCCACCCATTGTCAGTACATGTGAATGATCTGACGTTAATACCAAAAGGGTCTCCGTTGGATTGACTAGAGCTAAAGCCGCCAACAAAGCGGTTTCCATTGCAAGGGTTTCATCTAGAGCCCTGTACGCATTATTGTAGTGATGTGCGTGGTCGATTCTACCACCTGAAAATAATGAATGTGTTAATTAATAAAGTACTAATTTTTGATGTACAGTGAAGCTCCTTAATTAAAATCTGCATGGTAGGAATATCAAAAAATTAAGTCATTATCTTTATTTTGGATTTTTACGGGGTGATAATTACCTTTGATTTGAACAGTTAATGAATGAGGAATATTAAAATAGAGTAGTTGCTAAGAAACTCGTCTTTAAAAGTAGCATAGCTGTTGTAATAAATTTTTCAAACAATATAAATATAATTGTGACGAAATTACTTTGCTTTTTGCGTTTTGCCAAGATAATTTACAAAATGGGGAAAACGAATCTAATAATGCATAGACGAGTCTTTTATGTATATACAGTGTGGTGATAAAGATTGGAACCAAATTCATAAAAGCGTTTTATAATGTTTTTAAGAAAATCGCTCGGACAGGTCATTTGTTTTTGCACAATGACGTCACCATAATTTTTTTTTAAATGACAACCCCCACTTTTTTCTTCTGTTTTTAATAGACCTTCTTACTACTTAAACGGTGATGTAAAAAAATTGGTACCTCATAACAATTTTTTTGAATAAATGACACATTTACTTCAGATCGTCAGTGGTTATAATTTAGTAAAAATAATAATCGTAAACATTCTAAATTAAAGCAAATAACAGTAATTTATGTATCTAAGACGAAGAGTGAAGTTTTATGGTGCAATGACGTCATTTTCGATTTTTTTAAATGACACCTCTTATTTTTTTCTTTTGCTTTTGATAGACCTCCTTGATGTTTAAATGGTGATTACCGAATTTTCTGAAAAAAAATAACATTTTTTCTTCAAAAAATTAAAATTTTTGTTTAAAAGAAAAAATTTATGTGTTATTTATTCAAAAAAATTGTTATGTAAGGTACCAATTTTTTTACATCACCGTTTAAGTAGTAAGAAGGTCTATTAAAAACAGAAGAAAACAGTGGGGGTACTCATTTAAAAAAAATTATGATGACGTCATTGTGCAAAAACAAATGACGATATTCCAAAAAAATTAACGTCAGAGGACGGCATTTCAAAAACAAAAATTGACCTGTCCGAGCGATTTTCTTAAAAACATTATAGAACGCTTTTATGAATTTTGTTCCAAACTTTATCACCATACTGTATATAGTTATATTGTTTTCATGTCCATATATCAAGAGGCTAATTACGAAGTTATATATGGTGGATGATGCAAAATATTGTTGGGCAAATATGAATGACAGCCGTTAGCTGCGATTTAAATATTTCCGTAATTTATTTTAAAATTAATTTTTTTTTAACATGACCCATTTTGCATTTGTGTAGGTTTGACGGTTGTATTTTTCCTGATTTTGGATTTTATGATTTTTAGCAATGTTTCTTCGACCTAAATACTCTGACGAAACATAAACTTGACTCTCTGCCTATTTATAAACCTTTTTTGGTTCACGAGTTTTTTTCCACTTATGTTTCATCGAGCAAATTATTTTTGAGAAAAGTGAACTAATTTGAACGTGAAACAAATTTCTCTTTTATAATTTTTTTAACGAGTTTTTTTTTACGGAGGTATTGACGGTTTGGGTTGAGCAAGTACAGTGAGGGACCCATCACATTGTCTTGCGGCACACCAGCGCTGATGGTTCGTAGCTCAGAGTAAGCATCTTCTTATCGAATGCGAACATTTTAGAGGCTATAGTCTTTACGGAGCCATTTATCCATCTTCAATAACATCAATGATTCGATGACTAAGATTGCGTGTTTCTTTCTGAATCCGAATATGATGGTCCGGAATAATTTTTCTTCTATCAATAATAGGATTCAGTCTCTTTAAAAACTTCTCATATAGTTTGGAAACAACGGGCAGTAGGGAGACCCGCACGACGTCACGTTATTCGCCGATTTTCGATGTTTAAGAAAAATAATAATGTGTGATCTTGCAGCACAGCCGCACATACTTGAGCCGGAATGAAGAGAAGTAGGGATTGGCTGATTCTGGAACCACCTCCACCTCCCGGCATTGCGCATGCGTGTTTTTTTAAATAAAAGTCAGCAACCCAACCTTAGATCTATACCTTTGATCTTCTGACTCGTGACCTTGACATATAGCTGTTCAAAGCTGGTTATATCTGTTCAAAAGCCGATCAGAACCGATCGGAGCTGTTCAAAAGCCGAACAGAGCTGTTCAAAAGTCTGGGCTTTTGAACAGCTAAAATCATCATGTCAAGGTCACGTGTCAGTAGATCAAAGGTTAAGATCTAAGGTTGGGTTGCTGACTTTTATTTAAAAAAAAACGCGTATGTGCAATGCCAGACCTATCGGTGTTTGTTAAACTATTATAAGGTCTGTTCGAGCAGACAATCACGAAAGATTTCGGATTTCGTTGGCCTATCACAGAGCAAATTTCAGTTGCTTGAAGTTAGTCACAAATGAAATTGAAAGATCTAATTGGTCGATGAAATCCCAAACCGTTCCGGATTGTCTGCTCGAAGAGACTTATAGAAATATCGTTTGGATGGTAATTTAGTTTCTGAAAGACGCTCAAATGAATCCATATGCTGATAGGGAAGGACGCCTTTTCGCCAGTTCGAAATGTTGTTATTGGGAAACAGTTTTCTAACTTGAAGGAAATTTAACGATTCCAAAAACATATATACAAATATTTTTTATCTGAAATGTAATTAAACATAAATAAGAAAAAAATAAAAGAAATCGCAAATGATTATTTTTAAATATTATGGGAGAATTTTTATTAAAATTATAAATTTCACGCATATAATAAGCCAACATTTTTCGAGAGCTACGTCTTTATAAATATATTTTCATGCTGCCTTAATTTGGGAAATAAAATAAAACTTTAACGTTCGAATATTGCGGATACATAATTTAATTGATGCGAAATATACAAGCACTGAAAATTTAATTCGATATTAAAACGTAGCTAACGATTTTTCCACAACTTAATTGCGTCACTTGAGAGATTTTAATAGAGTTGGAAGCTCTGGGTGTTACGACTACGACGGACAAATTAAAAATTTTCTGTTTTATAGCGCCAAACCAGCTAGCGACGTTTAATATAAAAACAAAACAATTTCAATACGACTACATTAAACGAGTTATAGTTTTTAATTTCATTTAAAAATGTACTTTAGAAAAAGAAATGAAAAATTCTCACAATATATACGAATTTAACTGATTTATAAAATTAATTTACACGTCTTATGATTACATATAATCGCTACGGATTCAGTAATTGTAATTAGCGGAGTGTTTTTGAAGGGATATAAATAGCACACATTTGTTAGGTGTGCTTTTGTGCTTTTTACATTGATTTAGATCATATCCATATCTCAACTGGAATATTAGCCTCATAAATCAGAGTTTCCTTGCGGGAAATATATTAAAGTTTGCTCGAAAGCTTTCCGTTTTTCAGCTTTCATTGAAAATATTAGTATCAACGGGAAAATGAATTGTTTTTTTCAAATTCCGCTGCCTCACTTTTTTTGTGAGTTATGATGTAAATGTGTAAATATATCATTTATAAAACTATGTCATTATGCTTGTCACTTTGCAAAAGATATGTTTTTCAAAACCGAGTCATTATAATGTTCACATTTACGGAGAGAAACATAATATTAACAGTTTCGATAAGTTTTTATGGTTGGAGTGCCATTTCGCGACGATTCCTTTCTTTGCGCTAAGGGCAGCCATTGTCGACCTCGTTCATAAAACTACTCAATCACCCTTGGCAGTTGGCCAGCGAATGCAGTTCAGCAGACCGACTTGAATTGGTAGGATAATGGGAAAGTATGGAGGCGATCTGGTCGTTAGATAAAGTTGAACAGAATACGGGTACGAAAACAATCCACATTTTTAACGTGAACCACAAAAGACAAAAAGTATAATGCGCAATGCGGACGCCATTTTATAACAATGCACGAAAAATTTTATAAACGTTTCTTTCCTATTCCTAATAATTTTCATGTAAAAATTTGAGTGTTAAAATTTTTACATTGACTGACTTTACAACAAATAACATTCATTTGACTTATAGAAAGCGTGTTTAGAATCCGGTTTTACATATTAATGGTAATTATCGAGGAAATAACAACAAAAAAATCCTTATTGTTGGCATATTCTTACATCTATGCTACGCTTTCTTTGCTAGGAAGGAATCTGTCATTCTCTTTCCCCATTTACTACACAACATCTCTGCGGCTACTGTTGCGGTTTTGCATACGTACTGCTGTTATAATTGTCCGGGCTAGATTTTTGAAATTTGAAATTGACTTTTTATTTATTTACTCCAGTGTTTACTTTAGACACTACGATTCCTATTTTTAAACTTTTCTTATCACAGAATTAAAATTTTTGTTTCGTTTTTTTTTTCTTTACGAGGTGAATGTTCTTATGTAGCATAAACACAAAAAAACTATATAAATATTTTTAATAAATATATTGAAAACTTGAAAAATTATTAAATGAATCTGTCAACAACAACTATAACCTAGTAATTAACCTATTTGTTTATAAAAATGATTTCTAACACAACAATAATAATTTAATCTTATAAATAGATTTTGTAATTAAAATTGAATTAAATAAACGATTTGTTTTTATCGTTTTGTTAATGGTGAATTTTTACAAGTAAGTATGATTCTTGAATATTGGTAATGTTTTTAATTTAGCGAATGAAAAATGATGGAATTAAATACTTGGCAATCGATTAATAATTGCTTTCGCACGCTTTACCCAAATGCCTGGTAATCAAAACAACAATGAAAATCAGATACAAGTGAGATAAGCGTAGGCTTCGGTTTTTATTGTCAATTTACATAAACAATCTATTGTGAAAAAGAATTTTATAATTGACAAACGCTAGTGAATTATTGTTTTCGTCAATTCAAAATTAAAAATTTTAAATTTGTTGTTTGTCCAATTTTGACTGGTTTAATTTCACTTAATTGTTGCAATTAAATTGTTTTATGATTGACCTTATTCATTGTTTTTCGTTTTAGGTGACACTGTTGATCCAAAATGGCACGTATTAATCCAATATGGCACTCTAATTAACACAACACTTCACGGAATGTTTTTGAAAACCACGACATACTTCTTTTCCTTTTTGGAAATTTTCTTAGGGGGAGAGCCACAGCAGCTCTGATTATTTTCGATCGGTATATCGCTTTTATTGCCAAAACAAAACAAAACGCGGTCGCTCGTTATTTTTCGAATTTCCATCTGCCATCTTTTGGTGATTTATAAAAGTAAGTGTCACTTTGTTTTGACTTATTAAATTTGCATGAAATAATTAAATTTTAGTGAAATTTGAAATTAATAGTGTCGTTTTGAATGATACTTGCTTTTGTGAATGTATTTAAATGTGTTTTCATTCTAATTAAATTTCCGTTTAAACATCGTAAAGGTTTTTGTAAAATTTTAATTAAATGTTTATAAACTAGTTGTGGTTAATTGTTTTTCTTTTTTGGGGTTAATATTTTTATTCGTTAAAGTGATTAGAAGTTGTCCTCGGTCATTGACCCCATTCCATATGATTTCGGTGGGTTGTGGCTCGCATATTTACCAAATCTTCTTGAATTCTTCTTCACGGCTAAGATGTGATCGTCGGTGCAGGAACATTCCATTTAGAAGAATTTTCATCGTACTCGAAGAGTGCTTTTCTTTTGCGTTCACACCACTCTTCTGTACGAGGAGAGTGTAAATAAATAATGTTTATTGATTCCTGTACCTGTAGATGATAATAAAAGTGTTAATTATTATTTAATTTTATTTACGTTTTTCCTTGTTTTCTATAAGTAAATCTGTAAGTAAATTTTAAAACTTTTCGTTTATTTTATATTTATCTTAGAAAATATCATAGCTCCTTCGTCGCCAGGTATTTAAACTCTTCCACTCCTTCAATCTTCTCTCCCTATCTACTGAAACATATCCACGAAAAGTGTACACCCCGTCCCTCTTTGAAGCTTAGGTTCATTTACATAATTAATTAATCTGCTCCGTTGTACCTTTTGCTTTCCTGAAACTTGCCTGTGCAGCCATTTTCCTTCATATCCATCTCCAACCTCCACAATAACACTGGTGAAGATCTTCTAAGCAGAGTCTATCGCCGTTATATGTCGATAATTTTTCGGTTACTTTCTGTAATCCTTGGTGTATTGGCACTATTATGCTGTTTTCCCTTTCTTGTCCATTCCTCAACTCATTCCCATAGCTTATTCAGCTAGTTTATAGTCTCAGTGCGATGGTCTTCCGTTGCCCGTTTCTATGCTTCCCCTGGCTGTCCCTTCCTCCATGCCCTTTTCCATTTCAAACCACTGATTACCCCTTCCATCACATCGTGCTTTGAAATAATAATAATAATGCAGCTATTGATCAAGAATTATAAGATACAATAGTAACAACATTTGAGAATTTAAAGTAATTAAATAGACCAGACAGTTTGTTGCTTAATTTTAAAATAACAGTTGGTCCTAGTCTGGAATAAAGAAAAATATTAGGAAATAAAATATGTATCTTAGCGGCATGTGCAAAATAATTAATTATTACGACTTAAAAAAAAACTTAGAAACACAAACAAAATATTAATATGATATTGTACATATAGTAACGTTGCTGTTTCAGTACTTATCTTCTAAAGCTTGTTCTAAAAGACATAGAGTTTTCAAATACAATACAGAGAATTATAGAAAGCTTAAACATTATAAAAATAATTCGGGTTCTGTATGTCTTCCATAAATGCTCTATCAAGCAAACCTCTTAAATAATTAACCAAGCATGAGCATTTCAGCTTTAAATGATATTATAATTGATTTTACTATTGTCAGATATTAATTGCGTTTTTTTTTTTAAACTTAGGAACATTAGAACTATTTAATTTTTAATATATTAAAAATTAGTGTTCCCAGATTACAACCTTGAGGAACTCCAGGGTTGACAAATACCATTGCGTGTGGTCTATAGGGGATATTAGCAGGGCACTAAAGCTGCATTTATAAAAATACATTTTTTACATAACAGTACAATAAATTTCACACTCGGTATATTTACGAACGTCAGACGAGATAAATCTCTTTAAAACACGAACATTTATTCCGCCACATTAAAAAGTACAAAAACGTACGTCGAAATTCCACATTTAAATCTCTGTGTGTATTTCATGCACCACAGGCGGCAATATATATTCAAGAATCAAATGAGATTTGTGGCAACGATCACGTACAACCAATATTGCACAAATTCAACGGGCTTTTGGCAGACGGATATATAAAAGTTGTATTACAGCGCCTTTTGGATCTCGCAAATCCATTTTAAAAATTCCGGATTAACTAAACGCCAGCCATAAAACCCTTCCACGCGATATTTCCTCAACGCTTATGCGATTGCCTGATTTTTAATTTGATATTTTTACGATCCGATTTCACCGAAACGTTTGTTCCATTACGATCTGCATCACGAAATCATACTTAACTTACAGGTATCTTCGTGCATGTTAAAAGTCCGTGTCAAAGAACAAATAAAAATCAGTGTATAGGAAACAAATCCATGAATATTCATAATCGAATTAAAACTGAAACTCAAGATGGCTTACTTTTACGTACAAAACATGCCAAAAATAAACATGACGGTTTATGTACAACACCAATTGAATTTTAAGCAATTAAATTAATGGTGTTAGCGGTCCAACTATGGCAAACTTTATTAGTATAAGCTTCATAAAACACTCTCGCGTTTTGCATCTTTAATTCACTTATCTGCTCGAAATGTTTGAGCTTTTAATGGAGACGAACGAGTCCAATTACACGTCCGTAATTGATCGCATCGTATTTATTATTCTATATGGCAAACTGTGAAGTTGGATTTTAAAAATTAGATTACCAATCACTTTCGTGATCAAGCATGGCTTATTCAAATTAAAAAGTCTGGAATATTAAATTATATAATTTTATTTATTTTCAATATCACAAAACTAAATAAAAAAATCAAAAAAAAATCGAAATTAAGCATCTAGATGGGAGAAATACTCAAAATAATTTAATTACAACATAAAAAGAATATTTTTAATTATGAGCAGCAGTTGATCGAATCCAGGTAGACGTTTGGGAGAAGAGGGATGTATGAAAATTCAGTTTAATTAAATGTCTTCAGGTTTACCTCTGGCAATTGAAATTCAATTTTAAAAATTTTATTTTAACGTTTTCATTTGATGCAGACTTAATTAAAAATAATATTATTATTTATGGGTAATCATAATAAAATTCATATTTCTCCTGAAAGCAATGGATGCCAATAAAACGAATCAAAAGATTCCCAGCTAATGGCAATCAAAGGCAATTTTTCCATGATAATAAATAATAATGTAACAAAAAATTGTAACAAGTGGCAGGCAGAAAAAGTTTGATGTGTCGCATATAAATCATTGTATAATTTGTTTTCAGTTAAAACTGCAGTAAAATCATTAATCACAATTACAATAAAGCAAAAAAACTCTCGGCTTAATAACAACAAAATCTGACAATCAAGAGAAAGAAAAAAAATGTCATATGTAATAAAGTGCAAATCTTATTTTCCTATTTCTTAGAAATAAAAAATTTTGATTTTTTGTTAACATCTTACAAACTTTTCTCCTACTTTAAAATTTCTTTTCATAAGCTAGCAGGTCTGGCCTTAGAGTACGAGTACGAGATACCAACGGTGATCATATTAAATGAAAAAGGGAAAGCAAAAACGTCATAGAAATGAGTTAATACTGGTAAAAGTAATAGTAAATAATAAAATAAATCAAATATGCAATTATTATTATTTTTTTATTTAATATTTAATACGCATACCCCCCTGCGGGTATTTACTAATTTACAATCTGATCTATAAAGATCAATAATCTTTATATTTCATTCGTAATTCTATGGACCTGATCTATAGTGCTATGGCATTCTCTGAATCCGATGAGACAGATTCTGCTCCTCTATGGTTGGTTTGAATCGTTTTAATAAAAGCTTTTCAAAGTTTTAAAATACAGACAGGAGAGACAGAGAGAGGCCTATTATAGGAGGAAACTTGTGTGGCGGTTTATCAAGTTTCGAAATCATCACCTCTGCTATCTTCAACATACTTTAGTCTAAAATTTTGTTTAACAATTGGTTTCCTAGGGAGTTGTTTTCATACTCTTCCTCCTAGTGAGATCAAATACTGGGATTTCTTTTCGGGTATATTTCTTTTAATCTCCCTAATTAGGAGAGATAAGATTAATCTCAACATCATTCTGAGATATTTCTCGATCAAAATTGTCATTAGTTGTTTGGAAATTATTTTCTCGATGTATTGCAGGTCAATTACATTTTTGTTGATTATTTATCGCCCACTTACTAGTTTCCTTCTTACTGGAGGGATTTTCATAATGAGTATTTGCAATCTCTTAGTAACTTTCCAGATTTCCAAATTCTACTGTCGTTTGTCAGCTCATTTAGATATGCATTAATTGTTTCGTTTTCTTTTTAATTGCCTACTCTTGCCCATTGGAGCTCTACATTTCCCTCTTAGTTTTCTTTTTTCTTTGATTAGGCCTCTTATATCTTTTGGGTAATTATTTCCATTAATTTTCTGCTTGACAATAGGAGTATTGTCCCAAGCAGCTTGCTGTATTTCCTTAACAAATAGCTCAACTTCTTGATCTAATTTTAAATTTAAATTGAAGATACCTGAATTTTACAAGTACAGGTTGATTCACTGAAGATCTAGGTTAAAGCTTTGCCAGTTTGTTAATTTATTAATGAATGCAGGATTGTTCTCAGTTAGGAGAATTGGTGAATGATCTGAATTCATGTCCCCACCTTCTTCAATCTGCAGGTGATTTGCAGGAATGTTTTTGATGATAAAGAAATCTGTCAGATCTGGGATATTTTGTGGATCTGTTGGCCAGCAGGCTGATATTTATTCACTTCTATTTTCTTTAATTGCTTCAAGCAGATCTTTTCCCTTTGTGATCGTCTTGATCCACAATGGGTATTATTATCGTTAGAATCGCCACGTATGATAAATCGTTTATCATCAAAATTTCAAGATAATGACTTTTCTGGAAGGCACATTTTGGGGGGATATATAATGCTGCTCTCACTTCTTGACTTCTAGTTTTGTAAGTTAACGCATTAGCCTGAATTTCTTTTGTTTTATACTCAACGTCAGCACAATTGGTGATTACCGTTAATTATTACGGCATTACCACCTTGGCAGAATTTTCTGGATGGATAGTACAATGCTTTGTATCCTTTAAATTGTATACAGCCTGTTCATGGAAATATTCTACAATAGCTTTTTTATTTAAAGAGATAAAAACTTAATTAAATGGACAAAGTTTAAGTAACTTGCAATGCGCATTTCGCGTAGTAAATTATAAAACAAAAGAACATCGCGTTGCTAAGATAGAAGCATAACGATTAATTTTTTTAAATTGAACACCCTGTATATTTTTATATTTTTAAGTTGCTCTAGTTGCCTGTTATAATTAATTATAAGACAATTTTTCTGTAAAACCGCTATTAAAAGAGTTATGCAGAAAGTAATTTTGTGAAATTCATAATAATTATAAGAGTACATAGTAAATAAATAATACAATTCTTTTATTGTTATTAAGATGCATAAGACATATTGATACAGTCCGAAGGATGAAAGTTCTTTTGCTTTTTGATTTTTATTATTTTATTACTTTTTTTAATTCCTTAACCGGCGATTCTATAGAAAAATTGTCTTATAATTAATTATAGCAGGCAACCAGAGCAACTTAAATATATAAAAATATACATTAGTGTCAAATTAAATTAAAACGCAAGTTGTGCAATAAAATATATTTATTACGACACACAATATTAAGAAATATAAAAATGTGTTTCGTGATCTTCGTCGGGTAATAAATATATTTGACGTTTGTTATTTATTCACTATGGAAACATTCTTTAAAAAGCATAGTTTACTATAAATTTGTTTCATCAATTAATTGGTTGCA
>JAFFZR010011010.1:2263-17461 GCA_018397195.1 Lethrus apterus | reverse complement strand
TCGACTACTATTTTTATCGACTACTATTTTTATCGACTACTGTTTTTATTGACTACTATTTTTTATCAACTACTATTTTTTATCAACTACTATTTTTTATCAACTACTATTTTTTATCGACTACTATTTTTTATCGACTACTATTTTTTATCGACTACTATTTTTATCGACTACTATTTTTTATCGACTACTATTTTTATCGACTACTATTTTTATCGACTACTATTTTTTAACGACTACTATTTTTTAACGAATACTATTTTCTTAAACTATCGATTGTATCGAGAGATTTTAACTATCGAATTATTCGAATGAATTCATTCGATTGTGCCCATCACTAGTTTTATTCATCTATTTAAGCTGGCTCTGCATACATCCTATTATATTTTCAAACAGACAAATGAAATTTAATGCAATGCAATTGTCAACACCCTCATCTGGTTTGATAGCAATAAAGTTGCTTCAAGTCAACTATTTCATGATATGAGTTATTGTCAACGCCGCATCAACATTTAAAAATCGAAATATTATTGAAGATCTGAATGAACGGGAAGTAAACCCAATATGATTTTTTAAATAAATTTTACGTTTGAAAATATGGTGATATAATTTATGGCGCCAAGGCATAAGTGGTTAAACCATTAGTCTTGAAATTGGAATCTTTCCAAATTCGATTTTAATTTAAATTGATCTTTTAAACCTGGTGGTAATAAGAGTACAGGACCGTAATAGGGTTCAGTATGTTAAACCCTAAAAAGCATCTCAAGTTACAAAAGTTAGAAAAAAGTTAGAAAGAATCGTTAAACCTTTCAATTTTTATTCATCGACAGATTTTTTTGAGATGATATTTGACAAAATCTTTTAATGGTTTTTAAAAGCGTTTCGTTTTGGGTTTCCAGATCTTTCATGGTTGTCTTATTCATTTCCACTTGCTTCACCATATCTATTAAAGGATTTCCTTTCACTACAAAAAATTATTTTTTTATCGTCATAAAGATGAATAGCATAAAATCAATTTGTATTGCATCTCCATAAATCAATGGGCTTGTACACACTATACCAGAAATTTTGTACCTATTTCATTGTTTTCCAAAAGCTCCTGTTTATTAAAACGATGCGTAATACTGTTATTGACCTTTTCTTCTATTACCAACGTCGAGTTGACCACATCCTGCGATAAAATTCATGTTAGTTACACCACAACAAAATCACAACAAACAACCTCAGTTTTTTTGAAAAGTTTTTCGTAAATTTTCGCATTTTCGTCGATTTCTTCAGCGCTTTTCGTTATTTTTGTGTCGAGTTCCTTGTAGTGATCGGTTATGGCATCAATATTATTTTGCATGTTGTGCATTTCTTCTTTGAGTTTTTCGTTTGTAGATTTAAAATTTTCATTTTCTTCGTGAGCTTTCGTAAAACGAACTTTCCAGAGCTCCTTCTCCGATACCATTTTGTCGAAAGTTTTAATGGAATTCGAAAGTGTCGCGTTCAAATTTTCGTTTTCTTTCCATAAATCGACCGTGATTAGTTCGTTTTCTGTGATTTTTTGTCGAAAGTCTTGTATAATTTTTTCGGTGGACTTTCGATCATTTTCCAACTGGGATTTTTCGTGAAACAGTTTTTTAAGTAGCTTTGATTGCACGTTCGACTTTTCTTTTTCTGTGAAAATTTTATATCAACTTAGTCCATAATCATAAATAACGAACCTTTCAATGCATTTTCTTCAATTATTCGCCGATTAACGTCAAGTTCGTCGATTTTCTTCAAAGAATTTTGAAGGTCGTCATTCAATTGGGAAGTTTTTATTTCGAAATTATTTTTTAAATTTGTTGAGAATTGAACCAGATCACTTAGGTCTTTTACAAAAGCTTCAGATAACATTTCCATAGATTCGGCCTGGGACATATTGAAAAGACCTTCATGCATGGTTTTTCTAAAACTTAAAGGTGTAATTTACATTATGGCAGTTGAAATAAACACCTCGCATCGTTGATGGCGGCGCCGTGTCCCATTTTCGATAATTCCGTTGTCGCTTTTTTCATGCATTTTATCGCTATGTAACAACTGGGACATTTTGAATCTTCTGGTATGTCCGTTTGGTTGCTTTTATCGACCGAATCATTTGATGATTTTTCCACGATTTTACACGATTCTCGATCTTTCTAAAAAGATGAAAATAAAATTCGTTTAAATTGAATTAAATCGTACGCAATAGGTGTCGATCTCTGTAATTTTATCGCATAAAACGGTGGCGGACAAACCAAGCGTCATTTTCGTCGGTCTTGACAAATTCTTGCACGTTTTTATTTTGGTCGATTTAAGCGTTTTACGTTCGATGTGTTCGTTTAGTAAATTTATTAGGACGTACAGTCTAAAAAATTAAGTAAAAATCACGAAAATTATTGGCTATGTACGTGCGACCTGTCAATGATAAACTGAAGACATTTAATATGTTCATCGTTCTCGGTGATGTTTAAAAATAATCTATTGTTTGCGATGTAACACTGCGTCGGATTCAGCCAGGAGTACACATTGCTGATATTGGTCTTTTGTGCAATTTCTTCACAAAGTTTATCTAAAGTTTTATAATCTTGACTTAGAGCGGCGTTATATGACAAAGTCATTTTCTAGACACTGAAATATCAGTGACAATGTTTGTGATGCTGACAATTGACATACAGTCAATTACTTCTGGAAAAATTTCATATTGGAATTTTTAATGGAAAATTATTTGATGAATATAAGACTTTTGGACAAATTTCGAATTGGACGATGGAAAGTTAGTTGATAAAATGTAATAATATTTTAAAATAAAACAGACATAATTCTTAAAGATGAAATGCGTAATATGTGGTCGTGATTCAATTTTTCGAAGGAGAGGAAGCCTGCGGTCATTTTTATTGGTTTCTGCTTTATCATATTTAAGCTTCGTAAGATGGAAATTCGACAACACAAGTTTCCTAAGAATATTGTTTACGGTATACGACCGCGAATGCTGATATTTAAATTGAACTAAGTGTAAATTCACAAAAATTATTTTCTTTATCCTTCTGAAAATTGTCGTTATTTTCATACATTTAACTTATTCTTCTTTTTAGTTCTTTCAATTCTCGATGACTTCTTTGTTGAGCTTATCGTCCGAATTACACAATAAGTACACTTATTGTTAAATTAAATATCAAGATATGATATTTTTAAATGGGTGATTTTTTCTTATGTGACAGTTTTGGTCCTCAGGAATGATGTTTGCATTAGAACTTTGAGTTTTCGACTTTTATAAATTTCTAAAGCATCAATCCTTGGAAAAAAATCCCTTTATTGAAAATGCGTGTCTATGCGGGCGCTGCGAAATAAAGAAATTTTATTTTTAGCTTCATTTTGGGGTCAACGGGAGATTCTATCGCTACCGACCTTGTCCGTTGACCCGCAGGGTGCAAATGTAGGTTACTGCATGGATTATAAATCCGCCATAACGACGACTTGTCCAAATAGAGAACACGAATCGTGAAACGCGCATGAATATGGATGAAACCAACATTATACCACAATTCCATTGGGAAGGACTTTTTACCTTTTTAATTGGAAAACTTTGTTTCGAATCGAAACATTTAAAGCTTCTCTGCGTGTATGACTCCCTTATACCTTTTTAAAGCCATGTGGAAAAAAAATTCTGGAATTCCACGTTAAAAGAAATTACGGCATTGTATTCATAGCGACTTATTTCTCTTAATTCTGCATTTATTCATACTGTGTATTCTGTTTTTTAATTTGTCTCCAGCCTTTTCTTTATCTTTCGAGTCAAGTCTTTCAACTTGAGCGGATATTTATTTATTACATAAAATTTATTTATTATTGATAAGAACAGAGTAGTCGACGAGATTTTAATGAATTAAACGAGAATTAAATGAAATTAAACAGTAAACCTTTGAACGGTAAAATAATAATGAAAAACAGCTGTCGCTAGCTTTATAATGTTTAATTTTTGAAACGAAATGCTTGTGAATATACAGTGAGGCCGTTGGCTGTGGAACGCTCCAAATAAAAAATTCCCCGATCACCTGCGGCCAAAATCCTCCGACAGGTCAACTTTTGTTTTTGAACGGGCATCTTTTCTGATAGTTGGCAATTCCCCCCCCCTCCTTTGCGTAATGACGTCATCGCCATTTTTTTTAAATGGCAACCTATACAGGGTGAGTCTGGAGGATCGCACCAAACTCAATGAGCGTATTCTACACGTGAAAATAATTAAAAAAAAAAGAAATGTTGTTATCCGATATTTATTTGTTTTCAAGTTACATCGTCAAAACAAAATTTCCCACACATACTGTTTTAATCATTGTGTTCTTGTAATAAATGTTAAAAATACTGCCATTGACTCCTAAACATTTTCTGTTTCGTCTAATAAGGGCGTCAGTTGCAATTTTCTGATGGATTCAAGCCTTTCTTTAATATCAACGTATTCGACATTTTGCAGCCGATATTAAAAAAAAGCCATGAATCCATCGGAAGAGCAACTGGCGCCCTTATTAGACGAAGCAGAAAATGTCAATGGCAGTATTTTTAACATTTATTACAAGAACACAATGATTAAAACAGTATGTGTAAGAAATTTTTTTTTGACGTTGTAACTTGAAAACAAATAAATATCGGATAACAACATTTGAATTTTTTAAAGTTATTTTTACGTGCAGAATACACTCCTTGAGTTTGGTGCGATCCTACTGACTCATCCTGTATATTTTATGTTTTATTTCGTTAGGACTTTTAAATCTGTTTGCAACGGCATAAAATTTTAAATAGGTTAGATAAGAAAATAATCATGAAAAACGGCCTTAAAGTTTTAATAGAGAGACGAATGAAATATCTAAACAATATAAGACGGTTTAATCAAAATTGATAGATCTTCCTGAAATTTTGTATAGTGCCATAATTTCTTATCCTGAACTTTTCTTAGTAAAATTTTGCTGTATTTGGCTGCTCCAAATAGAAAATTCCCCGATCATCTGCGGCCAAAATCATCCGACAGGTCAATTTTTGTTTTTGAACGCGCATCTTTTTTGATAGTTGTTAATTTTTTTTACCCCCACTCTTTTGCGTAATGACGTCATCGCCATTTTTTTTTAATGGCAACCTCTATTTTTTACGATTTAAGATTTATTAAAAAATTAGTATTTAGTAAAAATAGAGGTTGCCATTTAAAAAAAATGGCGATGACGTCATAACGCAAAAGAGTGGGGGTAAAAAAAAATTGACAACTATCAAAAAAGATGCGCGTTCAAAAACAAAAATTGACCTGTCGGAGGATTTTGGCCGCAGATGATCGGGGAATTTTTTATTTGGAGCAGCCAACGACCTCACTGTAGAACATGTGTTAGCTTTCAGATTACATTTAGTTTGTTTGATAGGTGTTACTCCGTTCGGTATATTCCCTTTGTTTACGTCAATAGTAAGAAAAATCTAATTAACTTGGATGACTTTCATAATTGTTTTTTTTTTTCAAAATTCATGTGTGCCAGAAGATACGTCATCGCGCGAAAATAAACCGCGCAAAAATCGAAAGCATGCATTTTAAATATCTCAATTTCATGCGTTGATTCCTTGTTATTTATTATTTGTTCGTATCATATCAGAACCAACACGTTACAATTTGTCGGCCTGGAAACCGCAACGGATGTTTTACATGGTTTTTCGATAACGATAGGTACGTTATTCTTATAAGCAGAGAAAAATTTTCCTTTTGTTTTAATCGTTGATTTAGTTAAAATGTAAAAATTTAAGAGCAGTATTAGAAAAGAAAAATCGAAAAAAAGCAAGAAATATGAAAACTTGAATCAAGTAAATATGTTTTCTAGAAAATCAATCGCAAAGAAAATTATGTAAGAGAAAAAAGCTAAAATCGAAAAAAATTAAAAACAACTTTGATATGAGTTAAAAAAAAGGATAAAATGAAGCGAAGGAATGTTTAAGAAAGAAAAAAATTAACAAATGAGTTATAAGTTATTAAGAACTTCCTGGAGTTAAATTTTGTAATGTAAGCTCCTTGATAAAGTTTATAAATTGACAAAATAATTGACGAACTTGAATGCGCAAGGCGGAAACAAACTGAAATTGAATACATTTCAGATTCATTTATTCAACAAATTTTCGATATTGAAGGCGTCGTTACATGTGATGTAGACCCGCTTTTTATATAAAAAATGAAAAGTATCTTGTTAATACAATATAGTTTAATTGTTCGGAAAATACATCACACTCAATAATATTTTCATAAAAAAATCTATTTTAAAAATGGTCGAAACATATTTCCATGTAAGCTCAGCTCAAAGATCGGGGGACGGGCGGTGAAGGTGAAACAACGGGGGACATACTATACTACTAGACGCTTTTATCAAAAGCTGTTGGCCTCATTTGAACATTCGCGCTGCACTCACTCCAAGCAGCCGGGAAAATTCAAGAGACTGGAAAATTTACTAACATAGAACGTCGTTCACATTAATAAATGAAAATGTTTGTCTTCGTATACATTTTCGGGTTGATCGTGTGTGCTACTTCGGCCCTCGACTTTAAATATCACAGTCATGAAGAACTGACGAAAATCCTGAAGGACTACTATTCGTCGGATGCATATCCAATGGTACATAGATATTTGTATTCGATTGGAAAATCGATCAAAGGTAAGCTTTGCTTTTGATTTTACAGATAAAAATTTTATAATTTGCTTATTTTATTATTTTTAATTTTAATACATTCAATCCAACTTGGATGGTGTATGCACGATTTGAACACATTATTTTCAAAGTTAAATAAAAATCTGTCTATTTATTCAATATTCTAGGTCATTTTGTCCATTTTTTTTTAATTCTTATCTTTTTATCGAATTCATGTTTTTTAAAGCGGGACATACTGTATATTCAACATCCATAACACAAATTCATTAAAATGTATATAAAAAAATCTATCTTTTTTTTATAAAATAAATAATTTAGTTCATCTTGAATTATTTCTAAAAACGCTGTACCTTGTCTGTAAAAATTGCTACAAAAATGTTATTTTAATAATAATTACGTATTTTTTGTTATTTTTTTAAATATTGTCAGTAAATAGATATTAGATTGTACAGTTTAATAATAATATTCTTTCTTAATTCGTGGTATTACGAAGTAGTGTTAGCCAAAGTTCATTGAGTTTTTCATTCATAAGTCACGTGCGGGTTAGCGGTTTCGGCCTTTATATCCTCGTCAGTATTTCAAAAAACTTGGCGATATTGACTGGAGTAGCCGATTAATAATTTATCACCATATAGATTATCTAACTTTTTTACATATTTAATATTTATATATATCATATTTTAGGTGAGGAATTATGGGTTATGGAAATAACAGCCGCTCGCAACAACAAAAGTGGATTGCCTAACGTCAAGCTTATTGGCAACATCCATGGAAATGAAGCTGTGGGCAGAGAATTATTGTTACATTTCATCGACGTTAGTATAAAATGTTAACTGTTTACGTTTTTTAAGTTTTATACAGTGTGATCGAAAAAAATTAGTCAAAGTAAGCCATGAACAAAAATCGGCATGTCTTTACTTACTATTTATTTCTTAATGTCAAATTGACGTTTGTCAGAAAATTCAGCTGCTTCAATGGGAAAATGCTCATGAAATTTTTTATAACAGGCAATGTAAGCCCATTCTCCGTTTTCTGTTTTATTTGTATTCCTAAAGTAGGATTCTAAATGGAAAGCTTTGATTTGTTTGGACATCATTTTTGACAAACGTCAAACTGACATTAAGAAATAAATAGTGGTTTAAGTAAAGACATGCCGATTTTTGTTCATGGCTTACTTTGACTATTTTTTTTTTTTCGATCACACTGTATTACCTAACATATAGAGATTTTAAAGTATTATTAGTAAATTCTTCTCACTCTGCAAAGAGTGGTAAATTTTGTTGGACATTTTGGGACAAAATTTGTTTTGTGAGGGATTGGATTTATTCACGCTTCTCAAAGTTTCCTATACTTTTTTTTTAAGATAGATTTCAAAGAAGGACAAAATCCGAGGCGCACATTGAAATTTAATTAATTTAATTTAATTAATTTTCATTCTTAGTTTCTAGTAACTTCTTACACGAAAAATAAGAAAGTTAAATGGTTACTAGACAACACCAGATTACATCTGATGCCAACGATGAACCCGGACGGTTTCAACAAATCGGAAGAAGGATCCTGCTCAGGAGATGAAGGTCGTTATAACAATTTCAACGTAGATCTCAATCGAAACTTCCCCGACTACTATATTCCGAACAAGGACCCATTGCAGAATGAAACTATCGCCATTATGAAATGGCTGAAGAAAATTCCCTTTACGTTATCGGCGGGTTTACACGGAGGAGCACTGGTTGCAAACTATCCCTTCGACACCCTCAAAACTTTCAGTAAGTAAAAAAGCATTTTTTGATGTATCCATTGGCGAAACGTGTACGGCTCGAAATGTAACATTCTAATGGTTCGAATCTTTTAGAATGGAAAAAATTGTTCTGGGAATTGGGAAAAACCAATGACACGACAAAGCAAAAGTTGTTGCGAGAAAGATATCTGGGTATGAATTACGTTTGCTGGGTGTCGTTTGTTTTCGTTTGCTTTTTTTTTCTTTAAAAACAATCTTCACACGTTCTACTATATATTTTATTAAGCTTGGTCTCCACACTGACTGTTTGCCTTTATTTTTCATTCCATGATTTATTAATTTTGAAATTGAATTTCGTGTCCGTTTTTAGAATCCATGAGTCCGAAAACGCCATCAGTAACCGCAGATAACGACGTTTTTATCCATTTAGCGAAAGTATACGCCGATAATCACAAAGAGATGCACAAAGGAGTAGTGTGCCCAGACACCACTGATAAATTCCCAGGAGGTATAACCAACGGAGCCGCTTGGTACGCCTTCGTCGGTAAGAAACATCAACGGAAATATTACGCAGAAATTATTATTTGTTTTCAGGTGGTATGCAAGATTACAACTATTGGCGACACGGCTGTATGGAACTGACGCTGGAGATATCGTGTTGCAAATTCCCAGTTGCCAAAAAACTTCTTAGTTTGTGGGAGGAAAATAAAAATGTAAGTTGTTTTGAGATCGATGATATTTTAAGAACTATTGGAAAACTGTAGGCTTTATTGGAATACTCTATGCAAGCCAATAGAGGCGTACACGGAGTTATATTCGATTCGGTAACGAAGAAACCGATAAATGCCACTTTAAAAGTAGTCGGACGGGAAATGAATTTTTATTCCAACGAAGATGGAGAGTTTTGGAGGATCCTCTTGCCGGGAAAATACGAACTAAATGTAAGTAGTCTTATTTTGTCTGATGATAGCTTTTTTTTATTTTTTAAATTGCTTTATCAGGATATTTTAAGTTTTCCTTTGCTGTTGTTTCCTGCCCGGAAAAATCTTTAATTTTCCTCCGCTTCTACGTTTGCTGTAAAAGAAGTAAACGAAGAATTATAACATTTTCTAAAATAATTCTGTTTATTCTTTCCTAGGAAAATATAAGAAAATAAATGTGTAATAATTATCAATTATATTGTTTTATTAGAGAAAATTGATTACTCTTATTTTTTGGGTTTAAACTGGGTTTAAAGTAAATTTATTTCACAGGTGAAAGCAGATGGATATCATCCGACAACAGCGCTGTTTGAAGTAAAAGACTACGGCATAAATTTCCCACAATTAACCGAAATACAAATACCACTACAAAACTCAAGCGTGCCTTTATCCACAACGTCGACCACGCAAAAGACGACTGTAACCACTACAATCCAACAGTCGTCAACAGATGGCGCACAGATCGACAAACGCGAAAATAATGTTTTGGATGATTATCATCTGCCACGAATGAGTAGTGTAAAATCTTCATCTTCGCGCATACAATGCAATATGTTAACGTTTCTTTTTCTGGTCGTTTTAAATTTAATTTTTAATTAGGCGCTGCGATTATTTCCAGTTTAATCGCGACCAGACCAACTTGTGATAGTAATTTTAGGGTTGTTTTAAGTCCAAATTTAGGCTTAGTTTTGTAATATGTTCAAAGTATATTTCGTTTATGATTCTTGTATTTTTAAGGAGCACTTTGAAATATAGATGATCAAATTTTATCTGTTTTTAAATGAACAATTTTTGGGTACTGAAGCTCGAAACAAACGTAGTTATTGTTAGTAGATAAGTTGGTCCATTTAATCCAAGCAGTGGATAAGAACTGAAGTAACAAAAAATATGAAAGCAATCCATTTAATCCAAGCAGTGGGTAAGAACTAAACTAAAAAAAAAGATGAAAGCTCAGATCATACTTCCTTAAAGACATCCAATTATTGCTTACGTGTTACAACGACGTTCAGCATTCCTTCATATGATTAGTGATTACATTATAAGAACATTGCGAGTTACTTATTAAAATACATTCCGCTTTTTATAGATTGGAACGGCGTGGAACGACGCGATACAAAATACGATTGCCATAAATTAATTAAGCTGAAACAAGTTCAAACTTAATCAAGCCACCTCAGAGATAATTGAATAATTCCAAAAGCGCTTAATTGGCTTTTAATTTTGAAGCAAATGATTGTACACGCGGAAACTAAACAACGACTAACGATGTCGATTGTAAGGCCTGTTTATTTTTCTTATATTTTAATCAGCCCAGGATTTTTGAAGTCAACTAATGCTTATAATGTAATGAATCTTAGCGGATAAGTCTGAGAAGAGATATACTAAGCAACCACCTAGAGGACTACATTAGCATCAAGATCAGGATCGACAAGATCATAAATTCAACAAAATTTTCTTTTGAAGTATTTTTACAAATTATATTTTATTAGTAATAATTATTGTACTATCGTCACGCAGAAAACTGAAGTTTTCAAGTTTTCCTTGAAATACTATTTAGACTTTCTTCCTCGAATCTTAATTTGAAAAATATCGTGGTGTGACTGTTATGACTAGCTCTCGGTTGTTGTATGACAAACCACAACTATAATTATATTTATTAAGACTCTTTCAATTCTTACCTTCGTAAATCATTTGCTCTATCTCAGGGCGTTAATGAGGTTACTGGGGATAATCAAATTTATCTACTCTTATTTTCTTTTCATACGTAAGAGCATGAGTGCTCGACTTTTGCCGGAAAGATTTTTATTTTGTATGAGCAATGGTTGCTTGGCAATTAAACGAGACCAATTCTTTTCCAAAGAAATTGGTCGAGTTTAATTGCCTTTAGCAATCATTACGAATAAAAAAATCAAAATCTTTCCGGATAAAAATTAAGCACGAATGCTCTTTGGTTGGAGAATTATCCGAATGAATTATAACACTGACATTTGTCAAAATGACATTTAATGAATTTTTAAAGTTGTCATGGCAAAACTATGACGTAGCGGCAAGAAAAGCACCATGAATCTTTTCACTATAAGATTGTTCTGATTGGTGCATGTGATCTTGGTTTTAAAATATCATTGGTCCACGTCATCATGTGGATAATTCTCATTGATTTATTTTGAAAATTTGATGTCATGAAAATTTGTTTACCAATTAATTTATCAAAACTAATATTATATATTTATGTTGAGCTCCAATTATTCTTAGAATAATAATTCAATAAAATTGTAACAATTTGACTCTTTATTAACAAAGTGAGGTTAATCAAATATTTACGTTTGACAAGTGTCAAATAATTTAAATTACAAACCGTCACGACACCTATCGGTTAGATTTAATAATAAAGCGGAATAGCAACATTTACGAAATGCGCAAGTACAAAATTTTAACATTAAATAAATTTCTTCGTTTTGACGCCTATTTACAAAATTAATAATCTTAATACTTACGTTTTTATTTTTGTGTCTTCTTTCTTCTGGGACCAAATTTAGTTATCTTGATTCCAGAAATCTGAATGAGGTTATGTTGATTTGTTTTCTTCGTAGATCAATTGTACACAATTTTATTTAAGTTTAACCAATTTTAAAACACTTTTAAAGAATTTTCTTGTACACAAGATACGTAGAGTGACGTTCATTTCACGAAGGACGCCGTTTTACTCTCTTTTTTTAAAACGCATTTTTCTTGGTGCAAACGAATCTACCGCCTACTTTCTACGTTCCTTTTTTATTTAGGATACATTCATGAATTTCATCCTGGTATTCATGTAAGTACGTTCTAATGTTATTTTATATCATATTTTCCTCAATTTTCTGTTTCAGGTTGTTCGATTTACAATTAAATTCTAACTTAATTACTAACCATGAACTTTACAATAAAAAGAAAAACTATTCTGGATTAATGGATTAAACGTTATACAGAGCGGTGCACAAACAAAGTTTTGGACCGCATTGTACAGTGAGATCGAAAAAAAGATTAGTCAAAGTAAGCCATGAACAAAAATCGGCTTGTCTTTACTTAAACCACTATTTATTTCTTAATGTCAAATTGACGTTTGTCAAAAATGTTGTCCAAACAAATAAAAGCTTTTCTTTAGGATTCTATTTTTGAAATGGAAATGAAACAGGAAACGTTAAATGGCAATATTCTTACGTTGCCTGTTATGAAGAATTTCAGGAGCACTTTCCTATTGAACATTTTTGACAAACGTCAATTTGGCTTACTTTGACTAATTTTTTTTCGATCTCACTGTATTATTAAAAGTATTTATAATGGTGATTATTTGTCGTGAATTTAGTCACACCAGTGAATCAATTTTTGTTTCCATTTGATTATATTTCAATGCCGTAACATAAATATTAACGATTTTTGTAAGAAGTCCCTTCAGTCGCTAAGTTAGTAATTATTGCTTCAACTATACAACTGGTAATAATTCAGATCGAATCGGCGTAATATCTACGATCCGGTCCCGCATCCACTTGACGTAAACTATAGGTTTTATTTCGAAACGTCAGATAACTTAGTCCGAAGCTAGTTACACAATAACCTATAATTTTCCGATTTATTTTTTTTTTCCGGCTCTCCGGAGGCTTTTGAAAAAAAGTATGTAGCGCAAACTAGCGCGATTACACAATAGTACAAATTTAATTGTTAAAAATTCAATCTTATATGTTTTTTTTTAACTTTTGGCTCCGATACAATTTTTTCTTTTGACGACTCGCAATAAAAACGTAATCGATCTGGATCATGATGAGAAAAGCGACGCAGACAACTAGACTGCCTTAAAAAACCAATCGTCAAAATTAACCGCCTCTAAATAACGGTTAGTTTGGGAAGTTCGCCAAATGTTTCCAGTCGCTGCATACGCGAAGAGGCGTTTCCGAACATTTATCATTTATTTGTATTAATGTCCGAGATTTTCTCGGCTATTTCTTGTGACGCAATGCGGAGCACGTTTAATTTATGGTTATTTTGCGAAAATACACAATAGCGACTGGTGCGTAGGAAGTACCGACTATAACGCTTCACATCAAGAATTTGTAAGAATTTACTAATTTTAGCTGGTACAGAGATAGAATATTAAATCCGAGCCTTCAGGAAAGAAAGACAGACAAAAATTTAATCGAAGCATGTTTCCTTTATGAATCCCGTTTCCTATCCTAACTTATCCTATCCTAACCTATCGTTTCCTAGCCAACAATTAAAACTTCTAAACTTGACATGAGGCGTGTTTTTAAAGATTGAAAACTTTTAACGGTTTCTATTCCTTGTGGTAGGTATAGTCCGAGAGCCGGTAATACTGCCGGGTATGTGATCGTTCCTATGGACCATATCCACATAAAACGAAAGTTCATAGTCACCTTTAAACCAAATTGATAGGTTGCCTCGATTCCCATGGCCCCAAAGTTGTTTAATAGCTTAATGTTTTTCTTAATTTTGCAAGTGCAATGCAATTTGTCTTGTAAAATTGGCGATTTTCGCGGCTGGGAAAAGGTCAAAATTGTATAGTTCGGAGACGGAAGACGCTTATTTTCGAAAGACATGGCGTCGGGACGGTTCGCTAGCGTCGGCATGTCGCGACGAAAAATTGGTATTTTTGACAGCGAAAGTGACAGATGTTCGAGGTATGCGGCAAATCGCGCGGTTGCACCATGCATTCGCCGCTCCTTTCGTCGATCGCATAGCGATTGTTGTGTACCCATACTATGGTGTCATTTTTCGAGTATAGTATGGGTACACAACAATTTGTATGCGATCGACGAAAGGAGCGGCGAATGCATGGTGCAACCGCGCGATTTGCAGCAAACCTCGAAAATCTGTCATTTTCGCTGTCAAAAATACAATTTTTCGTCGCGACATGCCGACGCTAGCGAACCGTCCCGACGCCATGTCTTTCGAAAATAAGCGTTTTCCGTCTCCGAACTATACAATTTTGACCTTTTCCCAGCCGCGAAAACCGCCAATTTCACAAGACAAATTGCATTGCACTTGCAAAATTAAGAAAAACATTAAGCTATTAAACAACTTTGGGGCCATGGGAATCGAGGCAACCTATCCATTTGGTTTAAAGGTGACTATGAACTTTCGTTTTATGTGGATATGGTCCATAGGAACGATCACATATCCGGCAGTATTACCGGCTCTCGGACTACATGAAACATGAAATTTTTTTTAGAATAACAGAAAAATGGAAATTTTGGGTCGTTAGAAAACCCTCACTTACCTTTCATATGACGCCAATGCCGAATTCGTTACAATAAAAAACAATACGATCGAGATCATGTTGAAGAGCATTTTCTTAAAAGATAATTGAATTTTGTAGATTCTGAAACAATGCAACTGTCAGTGTCAAATATAATCGACAATATTGTAAACTGTTACATTTTAAACGTATTTATTTTCTGCAGTTTGCTCTTTTTGTAAGCAACTTTGTATAAACAAATCAATTAATATAAAATTTTCTTCTTCGTCAACTTTTTACTAAGATTTTTGTGTTATACGTTAGAAGTTATAACCATCAATAATACAAAGACCTTTTTTACAATTTAAAAGAGTAAAATAAGAGTAGATAGGCTATGAGAGTTCTGGCGCAAAAACGCGGGTTATTTCTTATGGAGGTCCCAAATTACATTTAAGTAGTAATACGGGCGCCTTTTTTGGGTTTTTTTAACGCCCCCGTGTCCGAGGGGGTTTTTGAGAACCTGAGCGCAAACCTACAGCTTTTAAAAGCTCCTGTAACAAACGCTGTTAAAAGCGGTACAGAAGC
>JAFFZR010011009.1:0-17485 GCA_018397195.1 Lethrus apterus | reverse complement strand
TATGTCTGCTAATGGTGTGGATAGATACGATGCATATCTCTTCAGCAGTTTGGTGTTAAGATTGAAGATATCTTTACTGTCCTTGGGCTTCAAGCCACTTATGATTGTTTCTATTTCATCATGTGTAGTAAGCATAAGGAATATGGATTGTATAACTGCGGCTGTGTTGTTAAGGAGAGAGATAGGAGATATGGCACTTGGAGGGATAGATGCATGTGTGTTGTGTGCCACTTCACAGAAGAATTTATTAAATTCTTCGCTTGATGGTGTGACGGTGTGCTTGGGTTTGGGCAAAGAAGTTACATATCCAATTACTTGCCATACACTTTTATGTCTGTTGTTGGATTTTTGTATGATAGTTGCTATGGTATTTCTTTTCGCTTTTCGCACACTATCTAGGTAGAATTTCTTGTAGTTTCTATATATTGTTTTCAGATCGTCACCGCCCAGTCTGTTGTAAGTTGCTTCAATCAAGTGAAGTGTTTCTTTAATTTGGTATAGAGTGTCGCTTATGTAATATTTTTTTTTCCTAATATACACAAACAAATAGAGATTAAATTTCGTAAAATAATCTTGAGTCGTTTCCGTGTCCGATTGTTCAATTTTCCGGATCAATCCGTTCTAATTCAGAAATCTGCGATTGCAAGAATGCAACAATTCGGCGCATCGACGGACCATACATCACATTCAAGAGAACCTCAATTTTCAGTAAAATTCATTAATTCCGAACGTTCCGCCGGTACGGTTTCGTCGTTTTGTGGGAAATTTGATGGAAATCAGGAAAAAATGGATCATTAAAACAAAACACTGCAAACGGTGAATTCGCGATTAATTTTATGCGAAATTTGAGCGGTTCGTCTTGGAATTAATTTCGGGTCGTGACGACGACTACGACGACGACGTCGACGACAGCAGGAATTTCTAATATTACAATTATTACGTTCGCTTTGCGACTTGCGAACAACTTCATAAGCTGCGGTTCGGGGACCGTTGCAGCGCGAACTTTGCAAACAATAAATCTCCACGTTTCAACCGCTCAATTTGTCCCGTTTGTAAAATCGCACGAGTCATACCCCGACTGACGGATCACGAAGTTTTAATTGAGTTTTCGTTGGAGCGACGACTATGACGACGGCTTATAATAGAAACGAATATATCGTTATTGTAATTATATTTTGGGGATGTGTTTGAAGTGATGGTGATGAAATTGCATTAAAAAAATTTTATAATCCAATTTATAAAAAGTAGGAATATTATAATCATTGGATTATAATTTTCTTATTTTTTTTTTTTTTTAGAATTTCAAACGTAAGAGTGCTGCTCCGTAACCTGACCGGCCAATTTAGAAAATGTTGTATCCGTCAACCTTTTGTTCACTTAAAATCTGTTCAGTTTTCTCCAGGACTTTCTACCAAAGGATAAGGCTTCGACAAGAGAAACACAAATTATCGACATCTGAAACTTCCAAATATAAAAATGGTGTATGACACCAGGATCAAAACTGGATGGGGGGGGGGGGTCAAGCAGTGGTCGTTCAGGTTGTAACATTTTAGAACGGAAATGATACCAAAATTTTAAGAAAATTATATTTAATTATAGCAGTGCTTTAAATCAAATTCGAACGATTGGTTGTTTCAAAGAAACACTTAGTAAACATCAACAGGGAATGCTAACTAACGCTTAATATTCAACTAAAATACTGATCAACTGGCCAGGAGGCTTTATAGTGACGCGGAACTCACTAGACCGCTGTAGAAGATTCCCTCTTGTCTCATTGGCTGCCACCTGTGTACTGTGCTAGAGCCCGCTACAAACCTCTCCCTCCCTTGAATCCCATTTGCTGGCTGACATAGATTCCTCCACCAGTCGCTAGGTGGCTCTAGATACTTCTCGATTTTTGTACCATTTCGATGTGGTAAACAAATGAATAATCGCCGTCTTTCATCACTCTGTAATAACATTTAATTATTTTTTATTTTTGCTTCTAGGGGGGGGGGGGAAGGGGGCAGCTGCCACCTTTGCCCCTCGCTGGGTACGCCAATGATATGACAGAAATCCAGTGGGTACCGATGCACAAAATCAGGATAAAAAAAGATGGAGGGAAAATGTAGAAAATTATGATAGAAAGGAGAGCTATAGAGAAGAAAAATGGAGAAAGGATATTGAGTTGGTCAAGTCCCTTCATGGAGGACCTTGAATTGGCAACGAAATTTATTGCTATTTTTAATTCATTTTAAATCATTTCAGGCTAACCAATCCATTCAAATGATAATAATTAATAATTAAACAATTGAAAAGCCCGACGTAAAAAGGGGACAGTGCCATTTTTGGAAATTTTTCAGGAAAAGGCCTTCTCCATTTTTAATCTGATAAGAAGAATGAAACAAGATTTAATTATTTTTAATTAAGTAATTTCTCCATAAAATTATGATCGTGACAAAAATTAAATAAAGATAGATTATTTTAGTGCAGATGAAGAAACATCTTTATTAGAATCTGAACCATTTCAGTGATCATTATCTCGACGCGTCATTCTTTACGAAACTTTCCTCGTAAACTATCCACCTAATCCAGTTTCCAGCCTCCGGCTGCGTGCCCTCATGTAAAAGGACAGAAATTTGAATAAAAATCCACAATGTCAACGCAGAGATCCGAAGGTAATCGCGTTACGCAGGAACGGTTCCGCGGCGGATCAAATTTCACGATCGAGTCCGGGGAATTTCAGATCAAATGCGGGTCACGTGCCGTGAAACGCTTTAAATAACCGATATTCTCCTGTTTCGCGAAATTCGACGCCGGCCGCGATCGCACGTCGTCTGAATTGTGATCAGATCTGTGTGATCACAGACTAGACAGTATCGCAACGATTTCATATTGTATTGCCTTTTTCGTATTTTTGTAGGTTAGCCAACTGTTTTTTTTTCTGCAAATATCTTCCACCTAAATCTCATGATTAAGTTTGTAAGTGTAATATTTTCCTCAAAAACAAAGACATCTTTAAAGCAGACATTGACTTCAATTCAGACACAAACAATAAAATTTTAATATTTATAGGATAAAGAAGCTATACAAGGAAACATGGAGCAGGGTTAAGGTAGGTGAGTAGCGATGGGATGAATTTGAACATACAGGAGGCTAAGACAAGGATGCCCGTTAAGCCTTCAGCTATTCAATTATATGTCTCAGAGGTACAAGAAATATTAAAGAAGGACAATATGGACGTGTGAGGTTGGGTAGGGGACGAGGATGCCTGTTAAGCCCTCAGCTATTCAATACATATGTCTCAGATCTACAAGAAATATTAAAGAAGGGCAAGATGGTTGTGTGAGGTTGGGTAGGGGACGAGTATGGTCATTGGCGTACGCAGATGACTAGGTACTGATGGTAGGGTGGGATGATTGGGAGCACTAGTGGAGTGAAGACAAGCAGAGTTAAAAGAGGACGTGACGGAAGGAGGTAACTGGAGGAAATGCTTGAAAGAAAATGTGGAAAAAAGTACTGAGAATGTTAAAGAAGAAGTTGGAGTTGGAGGACGTTGAGAGCAGCGGCGGAGGGATTTGAAATGTAAATAGCTAAACTAAATGCCAATTAAAGGCGGCCTTTTTTACTTAAGATTACACAATAGACAAAAGATGAACATGGGAAATACAGTAATATCGTCATCGACAGATACTTAATGAAATTTTTGTGGTAGACAAGTGAGTGGGGTGGAAACCACTTTAGGAGGCTGTTTGACACTGATTTTTTAGGTTTTTTTTTTGGGTGGGAAGAATTAATTAGATTTCAATCAAATTTTGACATCATCTTATTCATATTTCGAACAACTTATGTGAATTTTTTGGAATAATTTCAGCCAAAAATAACAAAATTACCCACTGATGTCCGCTGAAGGTTGTAAGTATAGTTTTCCGATTTTCATCTTAAATCAAAAAGGTTTTGATTTTACATTAATAACTTATTTTCTAAGAGTATGAACCTCAATGCAGGTGAAAATAATGAAAATTACAAATTTTGCAGGCGTTGGAAAAAAATTTGTTTTCACTAATTATGCAAAAAATACCCTTAAAATCATGATATCATCTCAAAAGTTGGTTCATATAATTCGTAATTTCATAAAGAATCATACTATCAATTTTCATAAGGATCGGTTAATTACTTTTTGAGTTAGACTGCACGCAAATATGAAAAAAAGTCATTTCGAGATAAACGCGCTTGAAAAGTTTTTTTCGAAAACTAGTACCTTCTATACAATTATTTGAAAAGAAAGATACAAAGGTGGGGTTGCGCTACAAGGCTACGTTAGTAAACAAAGCGACTAAAGCCGAACCGGCCAATCGCAAACAGCCTATCTGCTGTGCGTTCGAGCCTTTAGCCTGTACCCGACGAGCGCTCGGTTCTATGCTTATAAAATCTAAACAAATGTGAATTTCGCTTTGAAATTTTGACAGCGTATTCTCGTATAGTTAACGATTTATGCAATACATTTTTTGAACCTCCTAATAAACCACATTCATGTGTTCAAAAAATCCGACTTTTCCCCTTAACATAGTAACAGATATCTGCAAAAAAATAGATCGAAGAACTAAATACATCGAAATGAAACTCTTCCATTAATTACGCAAACTCATCGTTCAAAAACCCTCAAAAAGAGAAGAAAAAAAATTATCGCTGTAGCGCAAAATAAACATCGATTTTAACGCGACGCTTATCCGCGAAAGCGTCGTTCCTTTACCGCCGAAAACCAATCGCAAACGCAAATGCTTTCTAATTATATTTTAATTAAACTCGATCGAATTAATTGCTCCTCTAAAAACGTTCACCTATCGCAATCCACGGGACGAGGCAGCCGGTGAGTATCGTCGAGGTTGACATTCGACGAGGAAATTTTCATTACTTTAACGGGGTAATGCGTCAAGGCGATAATTAAATTTCGGTCTAAGGTGAGCATGCTTAATGCGACAAACGGCTAGCGCGGCCCGGAAACGGTTTTCAAAGGCGACGAATTCGACGTATTCAACGATATCAAAAGCGCCTCCGGCGGCGTTTGCCGACCATCGGCCCCGCGTCGGTACGCGCAAGGGCCGATAAACACATAAGATTCCAGGCTGACACATTGCATTTGTAGGAAATTCGACTTTGTGCGCGAAGGTAAAGTCACAGATCTGGGTTAAGTAAACTTCTAGTAATGACCCGAAATTTGCCCTTTCGTCTGGGCTCCGTTGAAACGTCCCTCGTGAACAAACAATCCTCCCGCTCGGATTAAGGTCTTCGGGGAAGATTATGCGCGCTGTTTGGGTAATTTATTATCATATTATGGGAACGGGATTGAGCCGAAGTAGACCGATCTCATAATTTGCCTTTCGTTGCGAAATTTCTATGATGTATTCAGTGAATTTAAATGAACTTAAATAAATGAAAACATTAAACTAACATCGATGATTATTATCCAACCTAGGTTGGTGCAATTATGTAATTTTGGTAGATACTAATTTTTAGAATTAATTTTTTTAAGTTAAATTACAATATCTAGAAATATTAGAATGTGTTAGATTAAAAATCCCACAAAATTTTAGACTGTGTTAGGAATCCCAATCCAACCTAATCTAAAAGTGTACAATGATTAAAACCTAATCCAACAATTTAATTTTTGTATAAAGTCAAATTGTAATATCCAATTCCAATTCTGTCCTTCCTTACAAAAGCTTTCGATTGCGTTAGCCATAAAATCCTTAAAATTATCCAAAAAATTTTAGATTGTGTTAAGAATCCTAACCCAACCTAATCCAATTTTATTACTTCTTCTTGTTTCTTCAAATGCTACTTTATACCCTCTCAGTCGGAGCTACTTTTTTATAAAAGAAAACACAAAATTGGTGATTATTATCCAACCTAGGTTGGTGCGATTATGTAATTTTGAAGTTAGATACTAATTTTTAGAATTAATTTTTTTATCAAGTTAAATTATAATATCTAGAAATATTAGAATTGGTTAGATTAAAAGTCCCAGAAATTGTAGATTGTATTAGGAATCCTAATCCAACCTAATCCACAACTACATAATAATGGAAAACCTAATCCAACTTTATTATTTCTTCTTCCTTTTTCGAAAACTCCTTTCTATCTTCTAAGGTGTTGGAGCAACTTTGTTACAAAAAAACATAAAACTAACATCGATGATTATTATCCAACCTAGGTTGATGTAATTACGTAATTTTTAAATTATATACAAATTTTTAAAATTATTATTATTTTTTTTTATAGTCAAATTATAATATCTAGAAATATTAGAATTGGTTAGATTAAAAATTCCAGAAATTTCAGACTGTATTAGGAATCCTAATCCAACCTAATCCAAAGTTACATACTAATGGAAAATCTAATCCAACTTTATTATTTCTTCTTTCTTTTTCAAAAACTCCTTTCTACCTTCTAAGGTGTGGGGGCAAATTTATTTAAAAAAAAAACAAAACATAAAATTAACATCTATGATTATTATGCAACCTATGGTTGATGCAATTATCTAATTTTCATGTCATATAAAAATTTTCAAAATATTTTTTTTTAAGTCAAATTGTCATATCTAGACCTATTAGATTGGGTTGGATTAAAAATCGCAGAAATTTAGTACTGTGTTAGGAATCCTAATTCAACCTAATTTAAAAGCGCACAATGATTGAAAACCTAATCCAACAATTCAATTCTGTCCTTCATTACCGAGAGGTCTCAGTATGTAAAATTTAAAAATGTTATTTCTAGCAACTCGGATGTTAAACATGAAGAATCCTAATCCAACCTAATCCAAAATTACATAATAATGGAAAACCTAATCCAAATTCATTATTTTTTCTTCTTTTTTCAAAAACTCCCTTCTACCTTCTAAGGTATTATTACAAAAAAAAAACATAAAACTAACATCGATAATTATTATCCAACCTATGTTGATGCAATTATGTGATTTTCATGTCATATAAAAAATTTTAAAATCAGTTTTTTTAAGTCAAATTATAATATATACCTAGACCTATTAGATAGGGTTGGATTAAAAATAGCAGAAATTTTAGACTGTGTTAGGAATCCTAATCCAACCTAATTTAAAAGTGCACCAGATTTAAAAATGTTAATTCTAACAACCTGGATGTTAAACATGGAGAATCCTAATCCAACCTAATCCAAAATTACATAATAATGGAAAACCTAATCCAAATGTATTCTTTCTTTTTCAAAGACTTATTTCCACCTTCTAAGCAACTTTATACAAAAGAACTAACATCGATGACTATTATCCAACCTAGGTTGATGCGATGATATAAAGTTTAAGTTATATACAAGTTTGGTAAATTATTTTTGTTATTATTAATTGTAATATCTAGAACCATTACATTGGGTTGGATTAAAAATCGCAGAAATTTCAGGCTATGTTAGGAATCCTAATCCAACTTAATGTAAAAGTGCACAATGTTTGAAAACCTAATCCAATTCTGTCCTTCCTTACCGAGAGGTCTCAGTGTGTAAAATTTAAAAATGTTAATTCAGACAACTCGGATGTTAAACATGGAGTACCGCAGGGTTCAGTCCTCGGACCATGTTTATTCTTAATTTCTTTTCTTTTCAGACGATACTGCGGCAATAAATTCCAATACACCCATTGAAAAATGCAGATTCTTACATCAGTTAGAAGACGTGGCAAAAACAATATGTGGATTGAATCGATTTCTTATTAAAATTACAACTTACAGCTATTTAGACCAAAATTTACAATCCATCGTTATTTAGCATCACAATTTATGTCTACAAACAGAATATTTCCGAACAATTACCCTCAATTACGAACGAGCGAAGGATTAAACAACGAAAAATAAAATAAATTCGTAAAGCTCGCCCGCCCGCGTTTTAATATAGACCGTTTCTCTTTCTTTCGGATCTTATTTTTGTTTTTATCGTCGAATCGCGAATTTAATTTGTCGTAAGTTCAAGAGCGGTACGCTACATAAATTCGGTGTGGATCGGCGTTCATGGGGGAGCAATAACGGCGCAATGGCACGCCGCGCCGCGACGCTACGATATCGGTGTTTTTTGCGCGATGTATGTATATAAGTGAAGACGACATCTGCGTGATAAGGAGTCGTAGAAAATTTATAAGGGCGACGTCGTAAAATAAACATGTAGGAGGCCGTCTCGTAAAGGGGCCACTGGAAAAGGTGTAAAAACGGTCGTTTGCTTTAACTGCAAATGACGTCTTTACGACGACGCGCCGCCGCGTCGATCTCTTCAATTCGTTATAGATGACGCCAAGTTTGCCGAACACTGTCGCAATTTCAGACGTCAGATCGCAGGAAAACAGAACACATCCGAGTTGACAGAAGCGACGTGAGATAAGCTGAGCGAAAATGTTACATGTTACACATGGTACGGACGCGACTGAATTGAACGCTCTATAGATTTTTTTATCAGTCGGTTATTGTCTAATTAACGAAAACACACAATGTCCTATAAATACATAGTGCGTCCCACAAACGAAAAATTGTGTAGAGTCTGTTAAGTCATAAAAAGTCAGGGTTAAGACATATTTTCCTTCCTTGGCTCACACGACTAGTAAGTTTTCCGAATGGAATTAAATTGTTCCATTTGCGGAATACATCAATGACATCATTGAAAAATATTTATCAACACTTTTGAAAAAAATCATAAGTGAATTTTCGCCTGGCTTGGGTATTATGGCGGAAAATGTTGCTATTTTCAATTTTCTTTCAAATATTGCATCCATCTTCATTCGCCACCATCTGAGTATGCCCCTTTTATTCTCTTCATTATTGCTTTCCTCTGCGAGTAGGTATGGGGATGGCTCGGACGCCCCCACCACCACTCCTTTAAGCCCCGCCCCCATTTGTGAGGTCACGAGCGTCAAAGCCTAGAACGCGACGAACAACTCTGAACAGCTTGGAATAGCTTTTGAATAAAGCTGATCAAAATTGATTAAAAGCTGTTCAAAGCTGTTCAGAGTTGTTCGTCGCGTTCAAGTCTTTTACGCTCGTGACGTCAAAAGGGGGCGGGGCTTAAAGTAGTGGTGATGGGGGGCGCCCCAGCCATCCCCATAGATGGCTGGGGCGCCCCCCTCCTTTATTCTCTGCGTGCTGCTTCTTTTACTGTCGGTGGAAACGATTCTCACAAATTTCGCTCGACTTTTTATTAACTTTTTATAAATTGAAAAATATAATTCTTAATTGATAATTTTCGAATTTTCAAGTGCAATGTGCAAACAATGGTTGCCAATTTCCCATACAAAATCTTTTTCGAAAACTTAAAATGAAGATAGAGCCGCCATTTCTGCGGATTTGGGTTTGGGTTCAAGATCAGCTATCACCCGTTGAAATAGTGGGACACATTTCAGAATGACTCTGTACTTTTATATCAAGACTTCAGTTATAATTTTCGTGCAAAAATTCATTTTCTTTGCTTCTAATTTGTGACTATTCGTCCATTTTTGCAAGACCAACAACTCTGAAGATGTCTTCCGTAAGTGGACGAAAAGTCAACGAAACAGACACCAAATTCGAAATTCGAAACGGGTCAAGTTATTTGGGGTTGGGTTTGACATTTTGAAACTAAAAATTCAACATTTATTTATTTATAACTTAGAAGTGTAAGGGAAATCGCATATGAAGGGTACACGGGAATAACGATCAAAGTCACATTTTTCGACAAATAGAAATTTTGATGCCATCTTGTAGTAAACCTTCAATGCTATATATATGCATTGTTAAAACGTCGAAAAAGTGATCACAGTACGTAAAATAAGCCGGTAAAATAAGGGTGCCCTTTGGAAGAGCGATCAAAATCCAAACCAGTGTAAGTAAAAACGATCAAAATCCACTTGCAAATGTTCGCAACTTATACTGTTAAGAACGTAATGCAGTAGAACAAACAAATTTAAAAAAACCTACATTTTATTTGTGCAAGTGTTATACAGTTTCAAAAATAAAAGTTCAGTTTTCTCAGTTTGCTTAAAATGTGACTTTGATCGTTATTCCCGTGCACCCTTCATATAATAATCATCCAGCCAATGGAATAAAGTGTGACTTACATGCTAGATGGCATATCTATGAAAATTGTTCTTTTCTCCCACGATCGCCGAGCCGGTTAGGTGTGATGGATGCTGTGTGATGGTGCTTAGCTTTGTGCTATGCAAGATTAATATAAGTTGCGAACATAATAAGTCAATAGCGGCCGAATATCATAAGAGCGATCGATCATCGATTATCAAGTAACGAAATTCTAGTTTTATCATTATTTGGTGCTCCTTTGTATTTGCCCGTTTCGACTCTAGGCTTATTTACGTGAAGCCACACCCAAATTTATTGACTTGGGTTGGCTGGGGTTCATGAACTTATCCATGAGGTCTGTACTGTCTGCTGCCGAAAGAATCCTAAATGGAAATGTAAAAGCGTATCTAGCAGAAATAGCCTTGGAAAAAGCTTTCAATTCTCTCCCAAGAAAATGGATTTGGAAAAGTCTCAAAGACCGAGAAATATTTAACGAATTGGTAGCTGTAGTCAGAAGCATATACTCAAGAATCAGAAATGAATGAGTATTAAATGAGGATATTAAAGAATTTGACAAAGAGAAAGGAGCACGACAGGGAGGGATACTGACTCCCTTACTGTTTGTAACGGTCATGGATGATAATTGCAAAAAGGACATACAATCTAATGGAAAGATACTCGGTCGGAGTCAGAAATTTAAGGCAAACAAAAATAAAAGATTTTCTGTATGCAGATGACATTTTGGTGGTGTCTAAAATTGCAAATGATCTAAAAAGAGGTATCGAAATATGGAAACAGGTTTTGCATGATTATGAAATGAAAATCAACATGGAAAAGACAAAGATAAAGACTGAATTAAATTGATCAAAAAAAAAAAAAAAATAGAAGGGAGACAATTAAGCAGGTTCACGTTGTGTCCATGGAACAAAATGCACTGACGAATGAAATATTAAAAGCAGGATGGGACAAGAAGAAAAAGAGGAGACCCAAAAGGCTTGCTATTCAAACTAAGGACATACCTCCCAGACCACTTTTATCAATTCCTGAAGTCCTACCTGAGTAATCGGCACTTTCGTGTTAAACATGAAGACTCTTACTCGAAATTGAAGATGGTCAAAGCTGGCATACCGCAAGGAAGTGTACTGGGGCCAGCCTTGTATCTACTTTACATCAACGACGTACCCACAACATTGTATAGCACTGATGATACGGCAATACTAGCGGTAGGCGAAACGGTGGAAAACTCAACCAAGAAACTGAAATCTGCTCTCAGCAAAGTTGCAAAGTCGACACATATAGTCTTCACAAATAAGTGAATCACACCAAAACCAGTCCACATCAATGGCGTACAGTTGCCATATGCCAACACAGCAAAGTATCTTCGCATGACCCTGGACGCCAAGCTCAAGTGGAAGGAGCACATTAAGAAAAAAAGAAATGAATTCAACCTCAAGTTTAGAAAAATGTACTGGTTGATCGGACCCAACTCCGAGCTATCAATACATAACAAGCTCATCCTATACAAGCAAGCCCTACGGCCAGTATGGAGCTATGGAATCCAGCTATGGGGCTGTGCGAGCGACTCTAATATCCGAGTGATCCAAAGGCTTCAAAACAAAGTGCTAAAGTGCATCGTGAATGCGCCTTGGTATGCGCGTGTATGTGATCTTCACCGCGATCTTGGAATGGAAACGGTCACGGATATTATTAGCAGGTATGCCAACTCTCACCAAAAGAGACTACTAAACCACGCCACCACGGAAGCTTCCAGACTTCTAAACGTGTGGAATATTACTAGACGACTCAAACGGATAAAACCATTTGAACTTGCCAAATGACATTAAGTGATTCGATGGAATTTACTTAGTCCTAGCTATCCCTTATTATGTTAAGTTAGAACGAAATCGATTGTTAGTTTTAAACTAGTTTTTATTGTATTAGGTAAATAAACATATATATATATATTTATCAAATAAAAAAAAAAAAAAAACCTTGTGTCCATGGAACAAAATGCACTGACTAATGAAATATTAAAAGCAGGATGGGACAAGAAGAAAAAGAGGAGACCCAAAGGAAAGAGGAATCACATGGAATACAGCAAAGAAGCAAACACAAAATAGAAAAGCGTGAAAAAGATTCTGTTCTGATTAACAAAAGCACCCAGACACTTAACGGTATACTGGAATATGGATAACTAACTAACCAACTAACATTAAAGAAATATCTAGGAAGTCCTTGATAGATTTACCTGAAGGCACAAAAATATAATGAATGAAAAATAAATTCAAATGCATTAGAGTTTGTTTTTCAAAAATAAATTATGAGTAATTATGGCGTTGAAAATAATTAATTGAAAAAAATAATAAATGATATCTGTGTGGTTATGTATCTATAAATTTTTGAAAAAGTGGATAGAAATTCAATATTTCAATAAGTTGTATTGCAAATCTTAAAAACTTAAGTTGGTGGTGTAAATGCTGAACAATCTCGCCTCGCACGTCGATTTCAAGCGAAAACTTAAAAATTCATTGATCTAAAAACAAGCTCCGAAAGTTCACGAGCTTTCGCTGCCACAAACAGCCGCGTTCAACATAACGATCGCCCGGAAGTTTAGACGTTTTACACAAAACCTTAAGAATTCAAAAGTTGCTAATACGGCCGCCAAACTGCGCCCGTTACAAAATGCAACTTTCAAATGCTCGGCGAATTGTTGTACGAAACGTCAAAAAAATCAACTAAAAACATAAATTATCGAATAGGACGCGGAGAACGTCGTAAGATGAGTTTACATCGCGCCCATTCTTCGATCATTCATCAATGGACAAGCTGCTGCGCGTAAACGTGTGAAATTCCATGAATGAATCCGCGTCGTTATTTCAATGCAAGTCAATGTATTAGAAGAAATACGAACAGGAAACTGTACATCAAGGCGGTGACGATAATTAACCGGCAACGAACCTGTTTGCGGCGGACGCAACTTTTAATTTAATACAATCGCCTGCTTTTTACGTGACGTGGCAACGGATGCAATAAACTAGAATCTCGAATATGAAACGTGCTCGTAACGAACGAGTTTCTCTTCCGAGTCAAAAACTGGAAACTGGAATCAAAAGCGGAAACTAAGTCGAGAAAAATATGTATATTATTAATCAAAGTAAACACAAAAACGAAATTAATTACAAAAAACATAATAATAAAAATAAGATTAGAAAATCAATCCCGGTTGTTCGTACTAGTTATTTATAATCGGTTCATAGTCGGTCAAGAGTCGGCCAGCCAAGCCACCGAAGAGAAACGTAACAAAAAAGAACATCTAGCTCTGAAAAAAGTCTTCGCAAAAACATGATTATTATTTTACCAATCGACGCCACTGAACTCCTCAGACTACAAAGAAAACATTGACACAATATTACAGAACGTAGCATACAAGCCAACCCTTATGGACCATACAACCTATTTGGACGAAATCACCAAACAGAAAATAGAAGCATCCCATCGACTTGGAAACCAAGAAACTGCTCATATCAAGGGAAAAAGCTTCAAGATTACAAAAAATTCACAGGAATGAAGTACCACTACGTCCTATTGTGAGCTCGATTAGGCCGCTTCTGCAACCATTAGCAAGATATTTGGCAAAGCAACCACAACGATATGCTGAAAAGTCCGAGTCATTTTTTTTATTATTAGCTTGTGTTGATTTCATGACTCATTGTAAATCATTACATGTATCGTGGACTACAAGTCGCTTCAAATTTTGTATGAATCAGATTGATTCACCTCTTTTAGGTTTAGGTTGCTTTGGTCAGTTGAGTCATTTTGATTGAATTAATTTGAATTATTGTTGATTATTTTGCTATATCTCGATTAGGTTGGGTTGATCTGATACAGTGACTCATTGTAAATCATTCAATAACGTATATATATACATCTTGGACTATATAAGTCGCATCAATTTTGGATGAATTAGATTGATCCATCTCGTTTACGTTTAAGTTGCTTTGATTAGTTGAGTCATTTTGATTGAATTAACTTGAGTGTTGATTACGTTGCTTCGTATTGATTAGTTACGGTTGATTTGATACAATGATTCATTGTGAATCGTTCAATAACGAATGTGTCATGGACCATAATGAGTCGCTTCAACTATTGTTGATTCACATTGATTCATCTCGTTTAAGTTTAGGTTGATTTAATCGATGAAATTTTTTTTTATTAAATTAATTTGAGCTTCCATAAGTTTAATTACTTACAGCGTCACTACGACTTACTTAAAATAAGTGCTATTTGTAATCGTGGATTAGAGTTAATAATTTTTAAAATGAAAAACTTAGGTTTGGTTTATTTAAACCTCAAACTCATTGTTTTATATTTCAGAATGAGACAGAGCATTTTGAAATATTCAACAATAAGGTTTAAACCATTGATTGAAATAAACTGTCTTTTTAATTAGGCTGGATTGGGTTGATTAGTTGATTAATTAACTGATATGATCAGTTGAGTCAGTTTGCAACGACGGACGGGGACATTTTTGTGTTAAGTTTACTTTTAACCTCACCACGTAGCGTCAGAATATTCACAATGTGCAGTTTTTCGAATGAAGACTTTTATACTTGATTGACTCATTTCGATTAGGTTGGGTTATATATTAAGAATGCAGATCATCTTATAAAACTGCTGAAAAACTACCCAGTTAGACCTGACCAACTGTTAGTAAGCGTCGACGTGGTGTCGCAGTTTGCTCAACTCCTAGTCAGTGAAGCCATCAAAATAATTCAACGCAAACCCATAGATTATATAATAGAGTTGGTGAAACACTGATTGAAAAACACCTACTTCCGACAATCAACGGTGCAGACAATTGAAAGAAGCACCTATGGGTTCACCATTGTCACCTGTTATTATTGCAAACCTCCTCATGGAAACAAGACCATCGACACCGTCGCGATATGGTCACATGGTGAAGAGGAAAAAAATTTCAATAACCAACATCTAGCATCTGGAGGAAAACAACTCTCGTTCCTTGATGTCCTAATGAAGAAGACAGATGACCTCAGCCACACTGTATATAGAAAGATATAAAAAATATAATGTATATTAAATTACGTCAAAATTGCACAATTCGAAGGTGAAAAATACCACCTATCCAACTTTTCAAGTAATGCCGAATGCCTCAGGATTTCAGTAGAGATTTTAATAAAGTCGATAATGAAATATAGACATTCATTTCGTTAAATGCAAAATATCCAATTTAAATAATCATCTTTTCTAAATTTATCGGGCGGCGAAACGTAAAAAAAGCTGAGTCGTCTGAAGACGTAAAGGTGCTGTGTAAGGACCCTTTTCTCCTGATAACGGATGGATATAATCGATTTTAATGATGTTGCAGTAAGGTTTGGATAATCCACGGATTAAGATAGATTTTGCCTATTAAGGCGCACTATAGACGAACCGGCGCGGCGAGTGATACGCTACTTACGAATAAATGAATTTTCTGCATTTTTCAAGGCGTCTTGTGGATTTAATTTTCTGATTAATGGAAAATGTTCCGTTGGGAAAAAAGTATTAAGGAGTTTTGTCATCGAAATTGTGTTTTTGATTAATTAATGAATTACGTATTAAAAACTGATGACAAAATAATCTATAAAAAAAGCTGCAAAATGCAAAAATCCAGCGTTAGCGAACTGGGTGTCACTTTATAAAATTGTGTGAAGACCATGTTTCCCGTAAATTACAATAAACTGTGTGACAGTACAGCATTTATTTAAGACAATCTCACAAGATTATCTAGTAATTAAAAAAAAGAAATCACAGCTCCAAATTTACACCACGTGGGTTTGTAATATTTTTCACAAGAAACCCTGGATAAAATGTTCAAATTATTGGGTTGTGGTAATAGTTTAGATTTAACTTAGTAGTCTTCATCAAAAGTATAGTACATCTAGTACTATGCGGGTTCCGGCTCAAAAACGCGTGTTATTTCTTATGGAGGTCCCAATTCACTTTTTAGTAGTAATGGGTGCGCCTTTTTTGGTTTTTTGATTGATTGATTTTTTGACCTTGAAGTTAGGTTCGAACGCAAACCTAACAGGTACGAACGCGAACGTAACTTCAAGGTCAAGGTCAAAAAACGAAAAAAGGCGAACCCATTACTACTAAAAAGTTAATTGGGACCTCCATAAGAAATAACACGCGTTTTTGCGCCAGAACCCGCATATATCTACTAATCTAATTTCCATATATGAATTGAGTCAATTTTATTTTAAATAAATTTCATGTTATTAAATTTCAAACTGCTGCAATTATTGAAATTGGAAGTCTGGAAAGACTTCTACCAGTCGATTATAATTTTTTTGTAGGGTATGTGAGACGTTCACACACGTCTAATAATTGAAAGAAATACATACGATCGCCTTAAATCAAGACGAATTTCTTCGCTAGCGCAGTCAATTTTTCCGACCGATAAAGAGAAACTCGTTCATTCGTAGAGACGTTCAGTCGGACACATTTTGTGAAATATCATCGCGTAATTAGTACAAATGTCCTTTTTATCGAGCGAGCGCAAGCACGTCGACCGAGTCCGAAATGAAAATTTATGTACCGCGTATGGATTTATAGCGAGCAATTTTTCCAGTGGCGCGCGCGCGGGTTGCGCCCATAACTCACGCGTGTATCGAACGAGTCGCGATTTATCCGACGTCACGCGACACGATTAATTTCGTCGCCGAAGAGCGATTGGAAAATGAGGATTTCGGACACGGGAATCCGTCAAGTCGTATCTCGTACAGTTATCCCATAAAATATGCATCTAAAACGAAAATACTACAAATTTACAAAAATGTTGATTAGCTTACCTGAATAGATCAGTGATGTAGATCCATTATTACCTGCAAAAAAAGACATTTTAATCGTAATAGATTACGTTTGTATAAAAATTCAGATATCAAGGTCAAAGGTAAAACAAGTATTTCAAGGTCAAGTGTCAAAGATGGTGGAGAGTTGAATCCATCAATGCTTCATCAGCGTTCATGTCAAGGTCAAGGTCAATGATGCAAAAAAGACGTCTTTTAAGGTCATGACTGATGCGATTCCGAAGTCAAGGCTACAACTAGGTTCACATCAAGATCAAGGTGTTTTCAAAATTAGTGACTAGTCTTTCAAGGTCAAGGTTGATAAAAATTCGATTCTGAAATGACCTTGACTTTGATTCGTGTAGGAGGTTCTTACTATTCGAATTTTTTAGGCTTCACGTCGAATATTACACAAAATGTATATACAGGGTTAACGTAAAGGTTGGAACATATTCGATAAAATCTTCATTGGGCAAGTAAGAAAAAAATGCTCGGACAGGTCGATTTTCTTTTTCAATTGTCCATTTTTTTGTATACGTATATTTTGTATTGCGTCATCTATGTTCGAGTTATGACGTCATCACTTGTTTTTTTAAA
>JAFFZR010011008.1:0-17640 GCA_018397195.1 Lethrus apterus | reverse complement strand
TCTTCTACATCTCCTTTCACCTCCTGGAGCCATTTTTTCCTTGGTCTTCCTCTTCTCTTTTTCACCCCCACACCTCCATATAACACTTTTTTAACCACTCTTTGCTCCGGCATTCTAACAATGTGACCCAACCACCTCGCTCGTTGCGCTCGAACTTTTCGAGTTATCTTTGCTTTTTTGAATAAGTCCATCACTTCTTTATTAGTGCGTCTTCTCCATTCACCTGTTCTCATTTTTTTGCCTCCGAATATATTTCTCAAAATTTTCCTTTCCCACATTTCTAGTCTTTGTTCGTCTTTTTTTGTCATTATCCAGGTTTCACTGGTCGACTCTTTCAAATTCATATACCCTTTCTCCTGTTCTGAACCTGACATATTTGTTCTCATAGTACAATAAAAGAAAGAAGAATAAAATTATTAGGACACGTATGGAGAGCGGCAGAAAGAGGAACTACATTTACTATGGCAGAATGGAAACCATGTAACAGGAGGAAAAGACCTAGATCGACTTGGCTTCAAGATGTGATAAAAGATCTCAATGGTATAGGCGTTAACAAATGGAAGAAAAAGACAGGAAACAGGAAAAATTAAGAGATATATGCAATAGAAATAAAATGGCGAAAAATAGAATTTTTAAATATTTTAATAATACTGGAATATTTAAATTAATTGCACCGACTGTATATAAATAATAATATCATAATATCATAATAATTTTATAATAATAAAAATAAAGATGATGAAGAAAAGGTTGTTATTCTTTAAATCCTTGTTTGTGTGACGAAAGTAAACAAATATACGTTTAACACAAATCTGAATCTAAAAGGTTCAAAATTTAATAATTTTCTTTTACTATCAAAGAAATTATTTTTTTATTTTATTGTTTAATTCTTTTTTTGTGTAATGGACTAAGTTAACACAAATCTGAATCCGCAAAAATGGTGGTTCTATCTTCACGGATGTGGCCAAAAAATACACAATCTTTCAATGCTATCAGTCATCGAAACCATCAAGACTTTTATGCCGTTATTCATTTGTCATAGTACCATGAACAGAGTTGTAAACGCACGTTCACACGAACGCTGGTATCGTTATCATAAGCAAACATTATGTGTCCGACCACATAAGCAAACAGTGTAAAAAGTCTTTCGCAGGTTGTTTGAAAAGGACTATTTATAAATTTTTTGGCATGTCTCCGCCAGCGCCATTTCTGCTGATTTAGGTTCGGTCAAAGTCAATATTGGTATTTTGATAAACTCTTACAAAATAAGAAGAAAAGCTTATTATTTCCGTGCAAAAACCTTTTATACTAAACTATTTAATTCCTTAAAAACTTCTGAATTCGTCGTGAACATATGTCTCATGTTATAGATCGTGTTAATATTTCTTCATGACGTGAAATTGTTTTTAGTCCAGTTCCAATAGAATTCGCCTTGAGGAAGAAACTTCTTCAAGAGACCAAACATCATAATACGAATGCATAAGTGAATGCAATCAGTTAGATGAATAAAATAAGGCAACGTATCTTATAAAAAAAAAACAATTTTTCTTTTCTGTAACTATTTAGCGTTTTATTCACTTTGGTTGAATAAAACTCTTATGTATTTGTTTAACGAATTTACCGATTCTTCACTAATTTTCTTTTATACCAACGAAGTAAATATTGAGTTACAAACAAATATAACACGTCAGTTGAACAGTTGATAAAATATTCTAGAGAATTGCATTAACATTTTTTTAGAATGACTTTATTTATCAAAAGGAGGAAAAGGAAATTGATTTTGCAAAAATTAGCTATTACAAAGGAAATTATATTGTAACAGGTAACTTTAAAAAATGTTCTAATCTACAGATTATGGCCTACTATTTATAATGAGTAATCATGACCATTTTGTAATTTATTTATTTATTTATTTTGTATTTCTAGACAAATGAATCAATGGAACGAATAAAATTCCAAAGACTTAACAATTCCTAACAAATTACTTACGAATTAACTTTTAAAATTAACTAAAATTAACGCATATCGCTGTCGCAATTTTCGAGGCCACTCTGATGCAGTACGGGTATATAAATATTATAAAAGAATGGATATCCTCAGTATCAAACGTCGACTTGACTACGCTCTTTGAGTTCGAACGCAAATCTCGTTTTACAGTTGGTTTAGTTGAGAACTTGTGCGCTTTTAAGTTTCGTTTCTGGGATTTTTTGAACTTACTTGGCACTTTTCTGTAAGTATTACTATTTATACTTATCGCGTTACCCGGATAAGAAATCTTAATGGAATATAATAATTTCTGCGTGTTTGCGATTATTTTAATTTAATTGTTTTAAATCTAAAAGCACTTAACTGATATGTACAAATAACGGTTTAAGTTATAAACTGCATATTTTGTGATCTTTGAGAAAATGTTACTTGATGCATTTAAATGTTTGAAATCACACCATATTTTAAATATATCCGTTTTCCATTATCTACTCAATGTCAAAATGTAATTACGTCAATTTTCTAAGTATATGTTATTAAAAAGCACTTTTAAATGATCGCGGGATACTTACAAGTAGGGTACAAACTTTCAGGCTTTTAATACCACGACAGTCAATCTAAAAAGGTATTTTTTAATGTTAATGTTATCAAAATGTATATTTACTTTCATTGCAAATAAATATTAATCGATAAGAATTGTTACTTGAATATTTCAAGGAATTATTTGTCGAAATCGTGTAATCGTTTCTTATGTTGATGCAATTAAATTACATTTTTTCTAACTTTAATAATAAATCAGATGTTTAATAACATCAGAAGTTGTTTAAAACTCCCAATTTTTATATCTTCATTCGTTTCCGCAAACATCTAGAAATTTGTTGTAAATCGGTTTTGTTTTTCTTGATTATATCCCAATCTTCTTTGCTTTGGTTACTTCGGTTTTGTTTTTCTTGATTATATCCCAATCTTCTTTACTTTGTGTAAAACTTAGTTAATTTTCTATCTTTTTGTTTCAAATTTTCGATTTCGTAATGAATTTTGTTGGCTTTTCTATGTTGAGGGCTGTTTTCTATACCTAATAGTTTATATTTTGCATCTTTCTGGATTATCTCCTATTTCTTGATTGGCATAATATTTCGGTTTTATTTGTCTTGATTATATCTTCTTTACTTTGTGTAAAACTTAGTTAATTTTCTAACTTTTTGTTTCAAATTTTCGATTTCGTAATGAATTTTGTTGGCTTTTCTATGTTGAGGGCTGTTTTCTATACCTAATAGTTTATATTTTGGATCTTTCTGGATTATCTCCTATTATCTATGATTTTACAGCTCGCCTGATTATTGATTATTTTTAATTTCTTCAGTAACTAATTCGTTATTTTTACAAATTCCTCTTCCAGTTTTTCTGTAATTTCGTTATTAACTCATATTTTAAAATAATTAATTAAATACATATAATTATGAAATTGATTACTAAAATTTAAATTTAAATAATTACTTACAAACTAAACGTATTCGACCTTCTGATTCGAAAACATTTAAGCCAACAAGCTGATTAAGCTAGTCAATTTATAAGATGAAAGAATTAATTAGATATTATCGATTATAGTTGAAATATATAGGTCAATTTACTTATTTGTCAATCAACCCCCATGTATCCAATGAAAATATAATTTATTATGATTTTCTTATTATTTCGAGTTGTATATAATGCGAAATATTGTGTGGTCCCAATCAGTCACGTAGAAACAACAAGATGGTTTGTTCTTTTTGCATCGCTTATTTGTTGTATTTTCTTGTTTGCGATAATATCCTTTTTTTTCCTTTTCAGATGAATCACAGATCAACGAGTGTCAGCACTCAAGCAGTGTGGGTTTATATGGCTCTGACTTTAGCCTTCCAAGTAGTATTGAGTAGTCCAACGCATAGATCCCAACCTATGCATCCTCATCACATGTCAAAGAGGTCTTCTTTATTCTTCGACATTCAGTGTAAAGGAGTATACAACAAAAGTATATTCGCACGTTTGGATCGTATATGTGAAGATTGTTTCAATCTATTTAAAGAACCAGTACTACACAGTCTTTGCAAGTAAGTATATTTAATAAATATTTTTTAAAAAATTGTTTAGTCAACGTTACTTTAAAATGACGAGTTTCATATAATTCTGTTTGGATTAGTTTACTTTGTTGCAAGAATTAACACGAATAAATGAAGTAACGCTAAAATTAATGGAATTTATGGTACGTATGAGGATTAAATTCTCATTTTAATGAGTGCCAAGACATTTTGACCTAACTTAAATGCAAGTTGGCACAGATAAGGAGTTTACTGAGCAAAACCAGTTCTAATTTCATAATTAACTATACATTTTTTTTGTATATTTTTGAAACTTGACTTTGGGCGAAAATTAATTCGGATATTATTAGAAATTGATTTCTTTTAGAAATTCATGCTTGCCATAATAAATGATTTAATGTGCACAAGTTGTTATTTTATTTTACACTTTTAACTCATTTGTTGGTTATGAAAATTTATTTATTAGAAAACAATAATTCTTAATAAGTTTGCCTTTAGCCCGATTTTTTGCCAATTTTATAGTAACCTTTGTTTATTTATTTTTATTATATTTTACTTAATTTTATTGTTAATTTTCTTTGTCGTTTTACAAAATTTGTGGAATTCAAAAGCTTCAAAATATTTTTCCGTTTTCTATTTAAAATAATAATAACAAAAAAAATTAATTCAGTTTTACTATCAGTGTGTTTATTTGTTAAATTAATCTACGTGTGTTTATTGGAATTTTTTAGTGTAGCATTTTATTGAACGATATGTAATTTACATTATTAATTTATAATAATTATGACTGAATTGTAATAAAAATAATACATTTCAATGCCAATAAATAAATAATAAAAAAAGTTAAGGATACCCATTTCATAAGAAACTACATGAATAAATTGTTACTACTATTGCATTAATACGGTTCTCAGTAAAAAAAAAATATTTAACTGCATGAATAAGAAAATTATTGAGTGGAAAAATTGTTAATAAAACTTAATACAAAATTAAAGTCTCATAGAGCAACAGTCATCTCACAGGGGCACAAAAGTGCAAAAGACTTAATTAAGCAATGTCGCCTATTTTCTCTTATTTTAATTTTTTTTAATTTTTTTCATAAAAATTGTATTTTATTTTGTATGGTTAAATTATTTTCATATAATAATAACAATTTTGTCACGGTAAGTCATACTAAAGTGTGAATGTGTGTCTGGATTATTACAAGCACTTATTTTTATTTTCATTTTATTTGTTTATTTGCTTACTTTTCAGAAAAGACTGTTTCACGTCAGATTACTTCAAAGGTTGCGTGGATTCATTGCAGATAACCGATGAATTGGAAACAATACAAGCCATGATAAAACAAATTCATGGGGCAGATCCTGGGGTTTAGGTACATAAAGCACACTCTTTTTTTTATTTTAACTTTTTTATAACTTTTGATGTATTCATAATGCCCGTTTTAAACATATTTATTTTATTCTTTTGTAAGGACTTTTTCTTATAAAAGAATTTGTCCTTTGTACATTATGAATACATATTTCAAATTTCTAACCAATTCTTTATATTTTTATATATTTTTTTTACTTACATTTTTGTGCACAATTCTGTTGCACTTTTTTCTATGGTATTTTTTAATTTTTTTATACACGAACATGGGGCAAGAAGACATTTTTGGCTCGATGATTTTTACAAATTTTTCAATTTTGCAAAATGTGTGTTATTGCGTTAAATTCGATGGTTTTAATTTGGTTTTCTTTTTATAGGAAGGATTGCTTCTCGTCAGACTATTTTCAAGGTTGTGCAGATGTTCTTTTAATAGAAGATCGAGAGATGTTAAATAAAATGATTGATTCTATTGGAAAGTGAGCATTTACAACAAATCCAACAATATCGTATTATTCTAGTCAAAAGGCGAATTGATGTATTATATAATTTAATTAGTTTGAATTAAGATTCGCCAAAGATATTTTTATTTGGTCACAAACATGCATCCGTTATTTATTTATTAATAAACAAGAATAAATTTTTGAGCTCGAATACTTATCATACTCGAATATGATGGCCAGGCAGAAACAAGATCACTCTGTGGAAAATGATCTTGTAAAAAAAAAACAAGATTTCGTACATCACTAAAGATATTATTTATTGAGATTTTGCAAAGCTGAAAGTATTAAAAACACATCATAAAATAAGTAGGAAGTCCGTATGTAGAATTTTTTAAACTGTATTTTTTTTATTTTGTCGTTAGACTTGTATTTATTATTTTATTTAAGATGAACTTATTACATGACAGTTTTGGCTGGAAATTTATATTAATAATTTTATTTATTTTCATAAATAGCTTTTTGGCTTCTTTTATATAAAAACTATTTATTAAATTAGATGTAGTTTATTTAAGATTGTTATTTAGGGGGTTGAGTTAAAATATGTTTTGGTGTATAAACTGAACTATTACAGATATCTGGAAATTACCAAAATGTATTTAAAAAGTCTAACTTAACTATCTCCAAATTTTTTAAAGAATTTGTTCAAAATATATGTACATAAAGAATAATCAATGATATAACACTTACACATGTATAAAATGTATTTTAAACTCCATAAAACCCTTTTAGCACACATTCCTCTATCAGTATTTTTATTTTTTTTTTAGAAAAAATTAATAAAGGTGCCTAACGTGAAGAATTTTTAAACACAGTTAAAAGTAAAAATATTACATTAATACACAATTTACCTGTATATATAATAGTTGTATGATGGTGAAGCATAAACTGCTGTAATCAAGACAGATTGATGAATTTGGTTTTGCAATGTTCCTTTTCTAATAAATTATTATATGTTTGCTTTTAACTGTATGCGTAACTAATTAAATTATTGTAGTTTTTTTAGTACAAAAATGTTTCATTACTGATTATTAAAAATGTAGTCTGATATAAGATCCTGTTTGTGTATAATTGACGTGGCAGCTAAAATAAATTATATGAAAACAAACAATTTTTTTAATATTTTCCTAAATCAACTAAACAATGGTTGCACCAAAAACTAAACTAGAAAAACAATAATTTGGCAAGTATTTGAAAGTTAAATTGATAAACAATATGATGGAGTTAATTTCTATTACATACATATTTGTGTGTCGTAATAAATATGTTTTTATTACATATCACGATTTTTACTGGTTGCTTACTCAAGAATAAAATATAACCAACATATACCAAGTTATTACGCACCGACACGGCATTAATAAAATTAAATACCAAAATTATAGCAAATGTAGTAAACTCACTTTTCCAGTTTAAATAATATGATAAAACACAACTTCAAAGTAACGTTCTTTATTCCGTTCTTGCCAGCCATAATCTTCCAAATTCCCTCCTTACCAGCCCGGCACTACCAACATGACTCTTTTCGCGCCAAATTTAAATTTAAAATTGCAATTACTGCACAAAATAAAAAATATGCTTAAATAGGCGCCTAAAATAAAAGAATTTTACTTTTCTGAAAAATTAAAAAAATTTCCTTTTTTTATTCTTGAAAATGAATAGACTATAGATAAATTGTGGTTCATAACCTCAATTTCTTATTTATTCTTAAAATATAATTGCCTGTTATATTTCTTTATATCAAATACAATGGTAAGTTTCAAAGATATTTATTTTTTACATAATTAACTGTTTCCAGGATTATAATATTGAACCACCCCCAATTTTACCAAGTATCGAAGAACAACTGCGAGATTATTTAGTTTGCCCAGAAAAACTTCCTATGCATGCTTATCAACGAAATCAGGAATTTTGGCCCCGTAAACCTGATATTTCTCCCTTATTTCATTATTATGGATCTCCTCTTGCAACAACATTAAAAGTAATTACATTCTTTGGACATTTGTATTACGAAAAATCTGTTCAGAACATTTAATTTTATTACATACTATTTTTAATATTAATGATATGTTAAAAATATTTAGGTTCAAAGGGATTTAAATACCGGAGAAATAATTGAATTTATTGAAGTGCCTATAAAAGGTGCTGGTGCCAATGCTAAAAATTCTATGTCGTTAAATAGAGCGCCTGCTTCTCCTTCTGAATCTGTTAAAGGAGATGTTTTCAATTATCCATTTTGGCCAGGAGGTTTTCCTGATCCTGTTGCAGAATTAACCAAAAAAGATGATGTATTAACTAAAGGTTTGAATTTTATAAAAACATTTCGGTATTATGTATTAGATATTATTAGGTCTTTTAACAATTCCGCCGGGCTTCAAAAGAGGCTTAAATTTTGAATCTGATGGCGTTACAATGAAAGATAATTGTGATGAAATAAATAATAAGGATTTTATCAGCGATGAAGAATCGATAATAAATATAGTAGATTTGGTGAAACAAGAACAGAAATTGCTGGGTAAATTTTTAACAAATTTAAAAATAATTTTTGATATTTGATATTTTGTAGAAATATGGGATACAAATGAAGAAAATGATAAAGTTGACATTAGTAATGAAGTTAAGTCTACCATGTTACCAGAAGAAGAAGAAATTATACCGAAAGAGACACCTGTATTGAAAATAACAGAATCTTCTAACATAATAACAAAGAATACAACTTGGGCAATATCAATAAATCCTAATTCACCTGTAACTGATTTTAATGAACGCGTACCTGTAATGGCACATGAGTACAGTTTTGAACTTGACACATTTCAAAAACAAGCAATTTTACAATTGGAACAACACAATCATGTCTTTGTTGCTGCTCATACATCTGCAGGAAAGACTGTTGTCGCTGAATACGCTATTGCATTATCTCAAAAACATATGACACGAACTATATACACATCTCCCATTAAGGCACTTTCAAATCAGAAGTACAGAGATTTTAGAAGAGTTTTTAAAGATGTAGGCTTGATAACGGGTGATTTTCAAATCAATCAAACTGCCTCTTGTTTGATTATGACTACAGAAATATTAAGAACTATGTTGTATTCTGGCAGTGAAGTTACGAGAGATTTAGAGTATGTTATTTTTGATGAAGTACATTACGTCAATGATGCAGAAAGAGGTCATGTATGGGAACAAGTTATAATTATGTTGCCACAACATGTCTGTGTAGTACTTTTAAGTGCAACTGTGCCAAATGCACTGCAGTTCGCAGATTGGATAGGGCGTACTCATCAGAAAAAAGTTTATGTTATTAGTACTCATCAAAGACCAGTACCTTTAGAGCACTATTTATATACATGTTCAGGAAGCAGTTGTAAAGATAATATGTTTTTAATTTTAAGCAATAATGTTTGGATTGAAAGAAGGTAACTTTACATTTATTTAATAATGTAAATAATAATATAAATTTATAGATACATAGAAGCCAGAAAGGTTCTTCAGCCAGTGCGAGTAAAAAAAGATACTTCAAAACAAGAAAAAACCGTTTGGTACGCATTGATAGATCATTTGAAGAAAAAAGAATTATTACCAGTTGTGGCATTTACATTTTCGAGAATAAAGTGCGATAAAAATGCAAAAAACTTAAGCAGCCTCGATTTGACGACACAAAGGGAAAAATCTCAAATTCACAGGTTTTTCGAAGATTGCGTAAAATCCCTTAAAGAACCCGATAGAGAAATTCCACAGATTTTGATGATGCAAGATATATTAAAAAGGGGAATTGGTGTTCATCACAGTGGTGTTCTTCCAATTATAAAAGAAATGGTGGAAATGTTATTTCAAAATGGTTTACTAAAGGTAATGGAATTATTTAAAAAATAATTTAGATTTGATTTTCAATCTTTGTTCAGTTGTTGTTTGCCACTGAAACTTTTGCTATGGGAGTGAATATGCCAGCAAGGACAGTTGTGTTTGATTCTATAACCAAACATGATGGGCGCGAATTAAGAAATCTCTTGCCTGCAGAATATACACAAATGGCGGGAAGAGCAGGTAGACGTGGCTTAGATAAAGAAGGGACTGTAATTATTTTATGCAAACAGGAAATTCCATCTTCAGCAGAACTTAAGCTTATGATGATGGGCAAACCTAATGAGCTTACGAGTCAATTTAGACTAACATATGGAATGGTACATGTTATTTTAATTTTAAATACAAATAGCTTTCAACATACTATAATTCAAAAATTAAATGCGTTGGCCATTTGCTTGTTACAAACAGCTTCAAGGAAATAAATATCTTATCCATGTCATTTGAAAATAAATTGCATATTAATTTTAAATGATTCAGGTTTTAAGTTTGCTTCGTGTACCCAAATTAACTGTAGAAGACATGATGTCACGAAGTTTTCGTGAAGTGGACCAACAGCGTAATGTGGGTAGTACGCAAAAAAAGTTAAAAGAAATTGAAGAGAAACTCAAAGAAGAATCAAGTTGTGAATTAAGTGAATATCTGCAGCCATTAGTGATATTTTACAATAGAGCCAATGATTACCTAAAAGCAAGAGAAAAATTACTGGTTAGCTGTACTTACCTTATAAATATTTTCAAAATTATCTAATTGTTTCAGCCTGATGTAATGTCATCACATCGAGTTTTGAAAGAACTGATACCTGGAAAAATCTTGTTAATAACACATTCACATCACATAAATAAATTAGCAGTGTTGTTGTCAGTAAATGTAAAAGCTAAAAAATCCTTATATAAAGTTTTAGTTTTAACAGATAGTAGACAAGAAAGTAGTATAAAAATTAAAAATGATAGCTGGTATAAAATGTTATCTTTATCGAGGATTCAAATTTTTTCTCCAATTGGGACATCGTGTCACGAATTATTAACAATTGATCCATTAGATGTTTTTGAAATAACTTCCAGACAAATTAAAATTGAGCCACAATTAATAATTAATGATTGGGAAAAACGACAAATTCCCAGATTTAAAGATGATCCACCTGGGGAAGCTTGTAATTATGCTATAAAAGAACTGGTTCAATTGACCCTATCTACAAGTGATAATAATTTTGAGTCTAAACTACAATATTGTGATTTCATACAGGATCTAAAAATTCAGGAAGCTGAATTACATTTGAATGTTTTACAGTTGAATAATTTTAAAGAAAAATTACTTGATCAAATAAGTGTAGTACATGTACCAAATTTTGAAGAACAGTTTTTGTCAGTTTTTAATAGAAAATCTTTAGAAGATGAATGTGCAGCACTGAAGTATTCATTATCTAATTTCAATTTGTCTTTGTATCCAGACTATGAGAGTAGGATTAATTTACTTAGAGAACTGAAATATGTTAATGACCAAAATGAAGGTAACTGATTTAAAATATCTTTGTAAAAAATAAGAAAGTTTATTTTAGTTCAGTTAAAAGGACAAGTTGCTTGTGGAATGGGAATGAACGAACTGATAATAACTGAATTGGTTTTAAGGAATGTATTGACTAAATTACAACCAGCTGAAGTTGCAGCTTTGCTATCTTCTTTAGTTTTTCAAGGCAAAACACAACAAGAATGGGAAAAATTTACTCTTCCAAATGAACTTAAATTGGTATGCACTAATGAATGTATAAAATTATGTAAATACGTTTTATGTTTTTAGGGTATATGTCATATTGAAGAAGTGCATCAGGAAATTTTAGATATGGAGCGTAAATATAAAATAGCTCATTATGTTGGGCGAGAAGAAAAATTAAATTTTGGTTTAGTAGAAGTCGTTTACAAATGGGCTTCAGATAGGGTATAGTTTTAGAATGTAGAAATTTCGTTTAAAATATTTATTTATAGCCTTTTGCCGAGATTATGGAACTAACGGATGTACAAGAAGGCATAATAGTCAGATGCATTCAACAACTGAATGAAACTATTTGTGATGTGAAAAATGCGGCAAGAATAATTGGGGATCCTGAATTGCAAAGTAAAATGGAAGAAGCTTCAGTTGCTGTTAAAAGAGATATTGTATTTGCCGCAAGTCTTTATACGCGAAAGGAAGTTTCCTTGTAAATAAAACATTCTCTGAAAATTATTGTTTGTAATAATTTCCACCTTACATATTAAAGATATTCATCAGCAGACCTTAGGCTATGAAATTGTAAGACGTTTTTGTTAATTTAAAAAATTTAAAAAAATTTTTTTTCTTGATGACAGATAATTTCTGTTTAGTTTGGATTTGATTTTAATTTTAGGTTTTAGGAATGTCGTGTACTTATCGATTATTAACATTTGCTTAAACTGAGATTACAATAAGTATCGTTCAATAACAAAAAAAGTACGATGTAAAATTAAGATGAACTTTAATGTTCCAAAGTTCAGACATTCAGGTGCTTAATAATTGAAACTTGTGCAAATATATCAACTTTTAGGTTTATTTCTAATATGCAATTACATTTAACAATCACAGTGAGATTTATTTACATTACAGTAATTATATTTAAAAAATAAAAATATATTCTATAATAAAATCTAATCACAGATAAAAAGGCATTATGAATATACAAAAATTCAAATATATCTTAATAAAATTAATATATTTGGTATTTTTGTTATTGCATAAATATACAAAACTTAATATTAAATACTTTATCTGAATACAGCTCAACACATGATCTATTTACACAAATACTAAAAATCCGATTCATAAATGTAATTTAAAAATGACCAATAAATAATAAAATAAACAAAAAATATCCTTATGTACATATAAAATAAAAATTGTTTCTAAAAAATTATTTATCTTTCATTCCCAACATTTCCTTTTGTAAATTCACCCAATCGACCGCTTTCTGTTTAAGTCCTTTCTTTTCAAGAAGAGTTTTGGCGGCTCTTTGAAATTTATCTTCATTTCTTCTCAAATACATAACTGCATCTCTTTCTAATTGATCCAACTTTTTAGGATCTATTTCCACCATACTTAACATTTCGGTTAAGTATGGATTAAAACGATAATATATGTTACTGGGTAATAAATCGTTTAACATTGTATTAACAGCTACAGAAATAATATGATTTTAATATTATTTTGAAATTAGTAAAATTTATCTTACCTTCAGTGTCAGTTGCACTGTCTAATATTTTCATAAATTTGTTCTTCCATGAAGAAACATTAGCTGATTGAACATTTTCATTAGTGGAATCTAAATTTGACGGTATGGTCCTACCAGTTCCAAAAGAAACGACACATTGTATCGGAGATTCAGGCCATAATAATTTCGCTTCATGAATCGCTACCGCTGTTGGATTATTTACCAAAATACCACCATCCTACAATGAAAAAAAAAATAATATTTAATTATATTTGGACAATATTTTTTATTATATTTAACCCTTTTGTTCTGCCATCTATGCCAGGCGAACCCAATTGCAATTACAGTTGTTAGAAACCTTATTTCATTCGTAACACTTTGTAGTATAAAATTACCTGATGTAATAAATTTCCTAATTTAAACTCTTCAAAATATGTAGGAGCTGCAGCCGATGCTCTCGCAGCTTGCCACACTTTGTAATCACTGCTACCCATGTATTGAGATTGAACCTTCCATGGTAATGAATAATTACGAAAAATGTAGGCTGAAACCTTTTCGTGATTTACCACAGTTGACACTGCTGCAATCTATAATAAAAGAAAAAATTACTCCAAAATTTTAAACATATTTCTATTCGACTAACTTTCGGAACATTAGGATTTCTAGCAGTACTGATTAAATTATTTTCTCCAAGTTCTGCTTTCATTAATTTCTCCCACAACGCTGTATCATAGTACGAGTGAGTCCACACTAAACTGCTTGTCCCTTTAATTGCGGATTGTGTAAAAACTTGTGTACTTAATTTCTTGTAATTTTCTTGTAATTGATCCAAATCTCTTTGCAGAATTCCTAGTATGGTTTTATTCATTACTTTTACGAGTTTATAGTGTATGGTCTTACCTAAAGAATACGCTAATATTGCACCAGTACTAACACCACATATGAAGTCAAACATCTCATGAACTCGTTGACCAGTTAATTCTTCAAGTTTTTTAAGCATTTCTATGACTAAAAGTCCACGGATTCCCCCACCATCTATAGATAAGATTCGTATTCCTTTCCTGGGTAATGGATTGGTGTATCCTAATACAGCCAAAGCTTCACTTATAACTGATAAAATTTCAAAATCTTGTGTTTTTTGTCGGACTTGTAACAACAATCGTATAACACCTTCCTAATATAAAATGACATTAATTTTTGTGAATTAAATATTAATTAATAAAAATTACTTTAACTGCAAGATTCTTCGCTTCAGGATATTGTTTAATATGCGTTGTTAAATCTTCTATCCTTCTTATCTTAGATTCTTTAGTTTCTGCTTTAGTTATTGAAAAAATTACATGCCTGGTTCTAGATGATATACTGGACTACAGTCGAAAATATAAGTAACATTATGATGTAAATGGTTATTACTTACTTTGGACACTATAGAATTATCAGTTTTCCATTTAGGTACGACGTCTTTGACAATTTCCTCTTTGCTTCCGAACGAAATGCCTAAACCAGTTAGAACGTTTGGTAAATTAATTCCAGATTCAATTTTTGACGATTCCTTTTCAATAAGCGTAGACGTTAATGCGGCGTTTGATTCATTACATTCAATTTGACGACATTCGACACTCCTGACTATATCACTGCCATAAACCGAAGGTTGTACTTTTTGTAAAATGTGAGCAAATTCTTTATTAACGGCATTTTGGAATGTTTTTTCGTTTGATAATTTCGACAAATATTCTTTAATTTGCGCTAATACCCTCCACTGAGCCACTGGCATTGTTCTTGTATTCATTTTAGATGATTCCACTATATTTGATCCACTCGAATATTTCCTGCAAGGTTACATTTTTCTATTATATAAAAAAAAATCTATAAATAATTGCGATTTATTTATTTACGTATGTATGTACTAATTAAATTTAATAAGAATTGTAATAAGGATTCATCTGCTTTATTTAATTTTTGAAATTACTTTCTAAACAAGTTACTTACACTAAATTAAACAAATACGTTGAAGATTGTTCATAATTAATGAAAAACTGTAAATTTTGTTAATATATCAGCTGGTAATGTGTATATACAATGACGTAACACATAATTCTGACAGTGGCGTGATGTTTCATGCCAACTGTATTAGAATTGTTGTTCTTTTGTTTGATGCCTTTTGGCAAAAAAAAAAAAACAAAATAAAAATAATCTTCATGATAAAATAAATCATTGAAATAATCTTTAATTTCAAAGAATTGTAAACAAAATAGGTGTAAAGTCTAAAAACGTACTTACCTAGACGAAACACAAACGCATCTCCTACAGTGCCGAATATTTTTACTTATGGGCATATTTACACTCATTTATAAGAAATAACTGAGGTTTAATAAATTTGACAACAATAATCGCATAATTTTATAAACACTGATCAGTCTTCGACCACTTCAAGCAATTGCCTGTAAATGCGCACGTATAAATAAATATGTTTACAAAGGTCGTTCACGTTACACGTACTTACAATTACTAGAGGCTATGAACGTTTAACTCACGTTAAACTGAATTAAATCTGACGTGCGATGAATTTACATATTTTTCTGGGGGTGTGTACAACACGTGTATACATTTTGGTCGATCGCCAACCTATTTTCATCGTCGTATGATTTTGTAACTCCCACCTTTTAAAACATCACCTCATTTATAACCTCATCTAAGCTTATCAGCTATTTATCTTGATATCTTAGAAAATAAAATTATTTCTATAATTACAATTTTGTCCAGCAAACCTACTAGCTTTGAAGATGTCCTTATATAGTGGTTTATCACAGTTATCATAATTATCGTTTACAGCCATTTGTGATCAAATTCCATTAAAGGTTGGATTGAGGTTTCTTTTCTCATAATAATAATGCGTATCTGGTTTTGTAATATGATTTGTGGCAAGGAACATCAAGCGTTTGAAATAAACATTTTTTTTTATTTATTCATGTGATCAGTGACGGATTTCCAAATAGACTCTGGCCTAAAGTGATAAATATTTGGGAGCGGAAAATATGTTGTTAAAATTCAGGGACTGTAATCTCTTTGCAAGTTTTCTCACTTTTAAAAATCGTTAAGAAAATATTTTCGAACGATTTCTTTTTGTTATTTTGAAGATTTTAAAACTGGAAAAAAAAAACATCTGTATATGAAGACACAAGTAAAACAATTTCTGTTGAAAATAAAAAGACCAATAAACAAAGTAGGTTGAAAGTGTTGAATATTGGAGTCGTTTATCTTTTCACGCGAATGACGTTTAGAAACTTTAAATAAAATTTATTATAAATGAGTCTATTTTTTACTTCAGCGCTTGTTTACTGGCTTATCTCAAAATAGTTACATGTGAGAACGAAAATTTGTGTATACGCATATCTTGTTTACATATTTTTTTTATTAAATGTCGTTTACGTGTATGCTCATTATTACATGCTTATGTTGTATGTACTTAGTTGTTTTTTTAGAAACAAATATTTTTCCACGTGAGCAGATGATAAAGTGATAAACATTACCCATGAATTGTCAACTATGTGTCGATAAATAGTAAAGTCAATAGTGCAAATAAAAAAACTCGAAACAGTAGCCACGAAGCCAACGTTTGTTTGTTCCGCCGCGTAGTGTAAAGTAAACGTATCATACGATATGAAGTTTATCTTTCCTCTTGTTTATCTTCCAATAATCAATATCTTTTGCCATTGTTTGTTTAGCGTTCAAATGCCATAAAAAATATTTATTTAAGTATTTCAGAATCACTCTGTATACAGGTTAACAGGTTGAAAGATGCCCCAGAAAAAATGTTTTAATTTTGAAAAATAAGAAAAATTATTTCAAAAGAAAGCTACTGTACTGATGCAGGACCGTACTTGGAACCAAACGCTCATGAAATAATTGACACTTCGAAAATTTAAATAGCGTACGCACAGATTTCGTTTAAAACAAATTTCAGTCAATTATTATTATATGTATATTAATACAGTGAGATCGAAAAAAAGATTAGTCAAAGTAAGCCATGAACAAAAATCGGCGTGTCTTTACTTAAACCTCTATTTATTTCTTAATGTCAAATTGACGTTTGTCAAAAATGTTGTCCAAACAAATCAAAGCTTTTCTTTTAGAATTTTATTTTTGAAATGTAAATGAAACAGGAAACGGTAAATGGCAATATTCTTACGTTGCCTGTTATGAACAATTTCAGGAGCATTTTCCTATTGAAAACTTTTGACAAACGTCAATTTGACATTAAAAAATAAATAGTGGTTTAAGTAAAGACATGCCGATTTTTGTTCATGGCTTACTTTGACTAATTTTTTTTCGATCTCACTGTACATTTTTGAAATTAAAAAAAAAGATTGATTTAAGTTTCGGTTAAGTTCAGCTATCACCTGTTAAAATAGTGCAAGTCAAGTGATGTCAAACTCATATGGCTCTAGGGTTGCCACCTTTTTTTTTGCAATTAAAGTACATTGGTTATTATAGGTAAGAAAAAAAAGTACATAGTGTCAAAATAAAGTACAATTTATTTTTCTTTATTATTATGTTTAAAAACATATTTTTTATTGCTTTTTGCAGTTTGTATCAAATTAGTATCTAAACTAAACAATTGCACAGC